>BHFT01009173.1:0-22536 GCA_004320025.1 Laticauda laticaudata
CAACGGATGGCAAGTGTTTCTCTCCGTTTTACATCCTCTTTCCATCCGTTGGTGCAGTGTGACATGGGCTTAAGAGCCCAGCACATTTATTTGTATCTCTCCTTCATTTTATTTTTAATTGTCCATTACTTTTTAGCCGCTTCCTTTTTTTTTAGAATTGATCTGCAGAAACATTTTGGAGAATCTTCCTGCCAAATGACTGATAGGGAAAAGAATAAGAGATTAAGAAGACAGGTGGAAACTCATCTCCCCAAAACCCAGGAAAATCTCAAAATATCTGACAACTGATGAACTAATTCTGATGGTGGACTGAACATCAGTAAACAAGCATGATTTATTCACACCAAACAGTCAGTTTAATCCTCTAGGTATAACAAAAACTGAAGCCATGTGGTAAAACAATGGGGAGTGAACCCTCCTCCTTCTCTGAATGCAGTCTTATTTCCTCCTAAGTGTAATCAAACTAACAGCCCGGAACTAACAGAAATGAGCCACAGAGGAATTCCTCACCAGGTTGTTTCTATTCTGATCTTCCATCAAGCCAAGGCTTCCTCTTGGCAGCCTCCCTTAATGACATGCTTGATATTGGCTGAATAATTTGTCTACTTATATTAGTATGTGTGCACTGAATGCATCCCCTTGGTGTTGGCTAGATACGTAACTTACTGCCATCTAAAGAAGAGGCCTCCCCCAGTTTCCTACTTTCTGTGGCTGCCAGTCTGTAAAATGCTGGACAATTTAATCATATGAGGCAAGACTCCTGGAATAAGAGACTGAGAGAAAAGATCAAACTGAAACAGAAGGAAGAAGTGGCAGATTTCTGGACAAATAAACTTGACCACTATTTGACTGATTTTAAATTCATGCAAAAAATGAGAACGGATATATAGCAGATGGAAAAGATGGAAATTGAGGAGTAAAGCCCATGTCACACTGCACCAACGGATGGAAAGAGGATGTAAAACGGAGAGAAACATTTTTCATCCATTGGTTAATGCGATGCTTCCGTTCTGTACTCACTGCCTCCATTTTTTATTCCTCTCTAACCGTCCAGCATCCGTCGACTAAGATTCCATCCGCTCAAAACTTTTTGAGCGGAAAATGTATCCAACGCATCCGTTCTGCATCTGCTACGCATACAGGGAACATCCGTTCTACATCCGTCGTCATCCGTTACGCGTCCGCTATGTCTGCTAGGCATCCGCTGCGCATCCGCGCAACTTGCATCCGCGGAAAACGGACACAAGGACAAAGCGAAACAGACGTGGAACGGACACAAAGCGTTAGCAGCACAGACGGAGAAAGGATGAAAGCGGATGCAGCTTGCATACAAAGCATTAAAACGGAAAAAACGTTCACAGAGGGGAACCTATCTCGGATATTTAGGATGTCCGCAGGATGCCTAGAGGATGCAAAAGGAACTCACCTGGATCTCACTTTCAGTCCAGTAGCCCTGCTGTGCAGACCTTTTCAGCCTTCATCTGGCTCTTGCTCTTCCACAGCATCCAGTCATCTCCACCATGGATCGTAAACACACTCCTTTTGGTAGCCACCATCGTTCTGCAACAGTGCGAAGCCATCCACAGGATCTTTCACCTGTTCTAACGCGAAGAAAAGGAAGCAGCCAAAAGTGTCTGGGTCCGAAGATGGATCGGGAGAAGAGGAGAGTACGGACTGTACAACAAGCTGATGGTGGAGCTGAGGAACGAAGACCCTCGTGCATTCCAGAACTTCATGAGGATGCCGCCAGCCATGTTTAACAAAGTTGTGGAGCGGCTGAGACCCAGGTTGACCAAGCAGAGCACCAACTTCCGGCCCAGCCTGGACCCTGGACTGAAGGTGGCACTGACTCTGCGCCACCTGGCCTCAGGGACCACCTACAGGAGCATGAAGTACAGCTGGAGGGTGCCACACAACACCATCAGCATTGTGGTCAGAGAAGTGGTGGCAGGCCATCATAAAAGAATACCTGGAGGAGCTCCTCCAGTGCCCCTCCCACTGAAGAAGGCTGGAAGAAAGTTGCAGAGCAGTAGTATCAGAAGTGGAACTTCCCCCACAATGTTGGAACCATAGATGGCAAGCACATGGCCTGCAAAGCTCCAGCCAAGTCAGGGTCCACTTATTTCAACTACAAGGGCTTCTTCAGCATCGTCCTCTTCGCCATGGTCAATGCTGACTACAAGTTCATGTACATCGATGCTTCAGGCAAAGGGTCAGCTTCAGATGCCCAAATATACAACGCCAGTCACCTCAAGGAGGGGCTGGAATGCAACCCCATCATGGGCTTCCAGATCCAGACCACCTGCCAACGACACACAAGATGTGCCCTACTTCATCGTGGGGGAGGACGCCTTCTCCCTCAGAACCTACCTCATGAAGCCCCACACTTCCAGATGCCGCACCCGTGAATAGAGAATCTTCAACTACAGGCTGTCCAGGGCAAGGCGGGTGGTGGAGAACGCCTTGGCATCCTGGCCAACAGGTTCCAGGTACTTCTCACCACCATGCAGCTTCGCCCAGAGACCATGAGGAACATCGTGAAAGCTTGCTGCATTCTGCACAATCTCATGCGCACCCGCTACCCAGTGTTGCAGAACAGGCTCGTGGACCCCCAACAAGGCAATGGGGACATGGAGCCTGGTGAATGGAGGCAAGGGCGAAACCTGATAGACACTCAGGATGTGCAAGTCCCTAACAGAGCTTCACGTGAAGGGAAGAAGCAGTGCAACCTCCTGAGACACTGGTGCAACTCCCCAGCTGGAGCAGTGGAGTGGCAAGACAGGATGATAGATGCTTAATGGATGGTTTATTGAGGCTGTCGCATAACACTGATGAGATAGTGCCATGAATGTTCGGTTGGCCTACAACGAACAGGGCATTTAATAAAGAGTTGTGTTTATGTTGAAATGTGTGGATCAATGATTACATTGCTATTGATAATAAAGGGCCAAAGGTGTGGCACCTGGGAGGGTGGACCATAGAGTTCCACTATGCTTGCACTGGAGGTTTATCTATCCCACAGCTATCCTTACCTATCCCAAAGGTATCCCTGCCCATCCACAAGCTATTACCCATCCCAAAGGTATCCCTGCCATCCCACAGCTATTACCCATCCCAAAGGTATCCCTGCTCATCCCACTCCTATCTTAACCCATCCACAAGCATGCAAAGGCTTAAACCATTTCTAAAAGTTTCCACCAAGACTTTATTTACTAAATAAATGAAGCAAGTGTGTGAAGCAAAGATAATCTTTATTAATAACAAGTTGTAAAAGAAAAATGACCAAGTCAAGTGTCAAAGCAAAAATAAAGTCAACAGGTAGCCACCCAGTCTCTGGCACTCTTCTCAGTCACTCTGAGGCATGCCCAGTCTCATGGGTGAAGGGTCCAGGTGCTGTGGAGGTGGCTGCTGCTGGAGTGCTGATCTGCGGCGTCATTGAGGTGCCTGGCCCCGAGAGGACAACAGGGGATGGTGTGTGGAGGAAGCTCTCAGACAGGTGGCTCAGCCCCGTGATGTTGAGAGCCCCTTCCTCCATGACATGGGGTGTTCAGCCTCAATACCGATGACAGATGTTCTGAGGCCAGGCTTGGCTGTGGGGTGGAGGAAGGAGCAGTGTAGTGGGGATGTCTGGTCTGCAGCTGAGCGAGGTGAGACGTCGGTGGCATCTGTGGCGTGGGTAGCATCTGTGGTGTGGGTGGCATCTGTGGCATGGCTGGCATCAGTGGCATGGGTGGCATCGGTGGCATCAGTGGCATCGTTGGCATGTGGCGTTCGATGTACCTGGACTGGGAAACGCTGCCTGTGCTGCTGAAACTCCTTGTAGCCGGAGCCTTGGTCGGTGAGGGCCTGTGGAAAGCCTTGGAAGGGCAGTGACATCACCTGGGGTGGAGGAGCAGACCTGGACTGGGTGGGAGCAGGTTCAGCTGGGTCTGGAGGGTTGTGAAGAAGATCGGTGATCCTGTCCTTCACCACCTGGTACTGTGGTTCCGACATGTTCATGAGGGTCTGGTTGACGTAGGTGAGGAAGGGCTTGCGGTTGGAGGATGGGACGTCGATGTGTACCAGCTGAGAGAGGAGATCTACACTGCTTCTGATGGTGTCCCTGATCTCCAGCAGGACAGTGTATCTCTGCCCCTCCTGTCTGCCTCTCTGCCTTTCTGTGGAGGGGAGCTGGGGTGGATGCGGGTTGGCCTGTGGTGGAAATGCCCTCTTCTTGCTCCCACTGCATCAGGGGGTTCTCCACGCACTCCGCCATGGGTAGTACAAGCTGTCTGGGAGGTCTCCGTTGTGGCACGCTCCACAGATACCTGCCTGGACACAGGAGCTGACTCTTTGCCAGAAGAGGACTGGCTTTTAGCAGGCTGCCTGAGAGAGAGGGTTGTGAGAGGGGCTGCTCCTCGGTGGTGGATCTCACCCTCCAAGAAGCTGCACTTGGCCATCACGTAGGTCTCTTGGTCCGTCAGCTTGACCGCGGCCTGGCCATATTTCTTGAAGTGCAGCTTCCCGTACCAGTGTGCATGTGCTTCCACCAGCCGAGGAGCACCTCCGAAGTGTAGGCCCAGACTCTCCGCCTTCTCTCTCCAAGCAGCCTGCTTCCTTTTCATGTCCCTATAGAGCCTGTGTCCCTTCCGCCATAGATACTCGTTCTCCCTCAGCCATTCCAGCATCTCATCCTCATGTTCCTCTTCGATTGAGTATTGCCTCCTCTCCTGTTCACGCGTCTGCCTCTCCTCCCTCTGGCAGGGCCATATGGGCCCTCATCAGAGGGGCTTCGAGGTTGTAGGGCTGCTTCTCCACACCACCAACCAGCAGCAGCAGCAGCAACAACAACAGTAGCAGCAAAAGCAGCACCAGCAGCACCAGCAGGACCAGGAGCAGCACCAGCAGAGTAAGCACCAGCAGCGCAGCAGCACCAGCAGCACCAGCAGGACTAGGAGCACCAGGAGCACCAGCAGGACCAGGAGCAGCGCCAGCAGAGTAAGCACCAGCAGAAGCGCCAGCACCAGGAGCAGGGCCAGCAGAGTAAGCACCAACAGAAGCCCCAGCACCAGGAGCAGTGCCAACAGAGTAAGCACCTGCAGAAGCACCAGCACCAGGAGCAGTGCCAGCAGAGTAAGCACCAGCAGAAGACCCAGCACCAGGAGCAGCGCCAGGGGAAGCTCCAGCACCAGAAGAGCGAGCCCGAGCAGCAGAAGCCCCAGGAGAAGCAGAGTCAGGGCCAGCGGGTGGGATGGTGGCCCTGTCCCTCTTGCCAGGGCTGGCAGCAGATGGCTGAGGCTTTCTCTTTCTTCCCCATGGTTGTTAGGTTGTGGCTTGCTGGCTGGCTGGAGCTGTGTCTGGCAGCAGAAGAAGCAGAAGCAGCACCAGCAGCAGAGGAAGCAGCAGCACCAGCAGCAGTTTGAGCGCCAGGGGGTGGGATGGTGGATCTATCTCTCTTGCTAGGGCTGGCAGAAGATGGCACAGGCTTCCTCTTCTTCCCCATGGTCTCTGATGAAGATGTCTCTGGCAGCAGGTCTTTCCTCTGAATCTGCTTCCCTTTATATCTGCGGGGCTGACACAATGCATCCTCCCCGCATGCACAGTGAACACTGTGCATCCGCTAGGCATCCGCGAGGCTTCCACTAGGCTTCCGCTCTGCATCCACTTCATCTACTCGGCATCCGCTCTGTGTCCATTTCTTCCGTTGCGCGTCCGCTTCGCTGTGCTCCCCTGGAAGCCCTTCGTATGTGCCATCCGCTCCCATCCACTAGGCTTCCGTGGAGCATCTGCTTTCCATCCCCTCTCCATCCTCCCCCCATCCGTTCCTTTCCATTGTTGTCCACTCTGCTTATGCAAGTTCGGGGTACTTTTGAGAGCGGATAACAACGGATGGAACATTTTCTTTTCCGCTGTGTCCTTTTTACAAACATTTTGCATCCGTCAGCCAATGTGACAGGGCCTTTAAATGGCATAGGAAGAAAAAATCCCAGAAAGTACAAGATCAAATCAAACCTTTGGGGAGAAGTGGGGTGAGGGGGGAAGAGGCTTAGAAAGCCTGCTATTTGTGGAGATCCAAGTCAGAATTTCAATAAGGAAGAATGAGAAAACATGAAGTAGAGAAAATGACAGAGAATGAAACAAAAGGCAGACGATGCCATATAAAGATTTCCCTTCCTAACTTGCTCCCACAGTCCTTGTCCCAACCACCTCATTTGTTGTTTCAAACCTAATACCACTTGTTTAAGGGTATGTATGGATTTCTGAAGAGGTAATGGTAGGAAAATACTTTTGTATTTATTGTAGACAAGGAGAGAGGGTTGACCAGAGATCTCATCAATTCAGATTTGAGAAACTGAAGTGAGAATGGTTAGGAGTTTTGGGGGGGTTAGTGCAGTACAAGTAGATGTACAACATTCTATAATGTAAATTTAGCTAACTTCATGACAATTTAATTTGGGGGAGAGATGATTGTTTTTTATTGGATATTAATGTGGGTAATTATTCTTTAATAGTACTTTTATAGCAAGGTATATATTTATACATTCACTTTATATTTAATTGTATTTTAAATATAAATATTTTATAATACATTAAAATTACAGAACATTTAAGTATTGTTGTCAACTAAAAAGATACTCCTTTGATCTTTTTACCTGCCAGAAAAAGGGAGTGGGGGAAAAACAAGGCATTCGTTAAATGCCTAGATAATCACCCCAGCAGCCCAAAGTTGTCAGAGTGTAAGAAGGTTATTGGAGAGCATGATGGATGACTCTTGGAGATGGATGTGTCCCATTGGAGAAATCACATCCAGGGGGTAGGGGGAGACCAGGGTCAAAGGTGAAATGTATGATGCAATTTAGTATCAGCTGCACCCAGCTAAACACCAACATGGCCACTTCTAATAAATCAATTTTCTTTTCTCTGAGATGCAACTAGAGATTTTTGATTTGAATAGGGGTGGCTTTGTTGGAACCCTGACAACTGTATCATTTCAAAGTGTTAGAGAACTCTAATTTATTTCTGACTGTGCATGGAAGAATCTACTTGTGGTGAAAGACGTATGCATCTCCACGTTAAATGAATTGTTTTTGCCTTATGAATTCTGATGAAGTAGATATTCTTTTCGTTGTCTCCAATTATTTGTAGGGTTGATTCTAACCCCCCATATACATACATACATTCATGGTTCCTTGGGAAGGAGATCCAGCACTTCGTCAATACCTCACTATATTTATTTATTTAGCATATGGCATATCATAAATGTTAATATATATTAACATTTCACCTGAAGGTTAAAAATATCTGTATTCAAACACCAATATCTAGGTCATCTTACCATTAAAGGGCAGTAGCGTTTATCTTTATGGGGTGTGAAACTAGTTTCCCTCCTCATGGTGCATCCTGGATAGCTCTGTAGACTTTCCTGGCTCTCAAAATACATGGCAATGAAATCAACACTTCACTATGGCAGAAATTGAGACAAGCAGTATTGAAAGAAGCTATGTGTCAGCCTCCAAGCTTTCTTCTTCTGCTCAACTCTTTCTGGCTGCCATAGAAATGGGGGGGGGGGTAGAAATTGGGGGGGGGAGGGAAATAATTGGGTTTCATTGGGGGAAGGGTGCTGGAGATTGAAGTTGTGTGAACTGTAAAAGTTAGGGTGCTTTCCTGCTTACTGCCAAATGCAGCCACTTTATCTTTTCTAGGTCAAGGTCAATCATCTTGGCATACCAGATGTGTGAGATGCCACCTGAAGATGTAACATTTATACACACCTCAGATTGGATGTCCCATTTGAATTGTTGTTGGTGGGGACTTGGGATAACTTTCTACATGTAATTTCCCTGCCTTTTGCCTCAGATCTTGTATTTCTTTTGTTGCTACCACTTCATATTCAGTAAAAGTACTTTTCTCTATAAAAATGGAGTCTAAGGCTTTCTTGGATTTTTGAATTCAAAATCTTGGATTTTGAATGGAGCCACATCTGACATTATACAAGATCTGTTTTTATCAGCCTACCTTGAGATTTAACCTTTATGTCTTCCGAGGGGGTTTTGAAAAACATGTCTAATTCAGCTAGTGATCAGGAAGATCTGAGGGCTGCTGGAGCTACTGCCTCACTGCTTTCTCAACACTCAAGAGGAGGCCAAGTTTACTGGTTGAGACTGCAGACTGAAGAAAAAAAACCGGTGGTCGACACAAATGGTCTCTGGAGTAGGATGGAGAATGCCAGAGTTGATCCCCTCCAGGATGACAAACTGCCAGACAGACACCGGTGTGGAGAAACTGCATGGCAGGAGGAAAACAGAGAAGATCTCCTGCTAAGCCAAAAAGAGATCTTCCTGCTAAGCATCTGTTGAATGAAGCCCTGGAAGGTCGGAGGGCTAAAGAAAGGTACGCATTGCATGTGAAGAGGCTGGGGAAGAGAGGGGGCAGAAGCCTTTGAAGCTCACCAGCACTTACCTTAGCTCAGCCAGGGCGAACTCAAATGGCAGGAATACCAGTGGCAGCAGTAGCCCAAGCCCCCCCCCCCCCCCCCCCAGTGCCGAATTCCAAGAAGTTCCTCCACTGGAAGTAAAATACAGAGGGGATCCCAAGAAATTGGATTCTTCTTAGCCCAAGTCTGGAACCATATGGAGCAGCGGTTTGCCAACCGGTGGGGCCATGGAAAAATTTTTAGTGGGCCGCAGAAGAAATGCCCCCCAAAAACAAATTGATATGGGCCGCGCAGTTCTCTCACCTCCCGGCTCTTTGCGGGACTCCGGAGTCAGGTCCCTGAGATGCACGCGCCAACCAGGTCCCGCACACGGCGGCGGTGGCAACAACAGCCCCACCCCCAGCGCCCACTGTTGGCTCTCCCCCTAAGTTCTCTAGCTTTGAATTCCTCCCCACCCCCCGCAGGCAGCAAAGGAAACGGAGACGGAGACGGAGCTGTGCGCAGCTCTTCGCTCTTCCAGCCCTCACTTGCCTCTCCCACATCGAAGCCTCGGAGATGCAGGCAAAGCCGCCGCAGCGGTCGTGCCTGAATTGCCTTAGCATGCTCGGTTAGTTAAGAATCGCCCTACCAGAGAAGGAGGTGATTGGAGGAGGAGGAGGAGGAGGAGTGGAAAAGAAGCAACTCAGGGGCTACCGCGTGGCGGCTTTGCCTGCGTCTCCGAGGCACGAGGGCTGGAAAAGCGGAGAGTCTCACTTTCCTGCTGCACTTGGGCGCGCGGGGGGGGGGGGGGAGAGAAAAGAGAGAGAGCCAGGAGCAATTCAAAGTTAAGAGAACTAATGGGAGAAGCTGACAGCGGGCACTGGGGGTGGGGACGGTTGTTGCCACTGCCGCCGTGTGTTGGAGCGAGCATCTCAGGGACCTGAGCCGAGGCGCGGGAACTGCAAGTGGGAGCGTTTGTAGGTTTTTTAAGATCTTGGAAGCGGTAGATTGGTTTTTTAGGTCTCGGTGAAAGAGAGGAGTTTTGTTTCACCTCCTTTCCTTCCCTGCTCATAGGATAGATGCTATCTCTCTGTGTCTCCCTCCCCCCCTCCCCGCCCCCAAATAATCACTGGCTGTGGCTGGGTTTGGCAGTGAAGTGCTAAAGTGAGCTAAATGCCCCCAAGAGCACCTTTCCTTGCCGGCTCTCCAGGTGAGGCTTGAAGAGCCACTCCCCCCCCCCCTGCTTTTCCTCCGCTGCAGATCTGAACTCTCTCAATCCTCCACCTGGCATCCAAAAGGCCCTTCTGTCTCTTTGGAAGGTGCTGGTGGGGCAGGCTTCCAGCCCAGAATGTTTTATTTTATTATCATTGAGCATTTACGTTTTTTGTTATAATTAAATGTGTGTGTGTGTGATTTTTATATTAAAATATATGTGTCTGTGTATGTATGTGTATATGTATATGTGTGTATATATATATATATATGTGTTGTGTGTGTGTGTGTGTGTTTTTTTAAGCTCTCGCGGGGTACTTACATTTGTGCTGTTTAGCTTCCTTCGCGGTATTAATCCCACGTCATTGTAGTTCTGTTAAAGTTGTAGCTCATTGAGTTCTTGTTAAAGTTGGTAGCAACGTTTCAGCAGAAATCTCATCTGCCATCATCCACACAGAGCCTGATGATGGCAGATGAGATTCTGCTGAAACGTTGCTACAACTTTAAAAGCACTAAAATGACGTGGGATAATACCAGAAGGAAGCTGGAACTGCTTTCATGTAAGTACCCGTGAAAAGTGTAAAAACTATTATATTTTATTATATATATATATATATATATATATATATATATATATATATATATATATATTATATTATAATATATATATATATTATCATATATATATATATATATATATATATGTTTTCTGAGGTTTCGCGCGAGTATTTGTAATGTGGATCTCTCGTTATTCGGGTTTTCTCCCGCGTAGAATTTGGAAGTATTCTAGCAACGTTCGATTGAAGGTTCATTCATCAATCTAGGCTTGTTTCTTCAGCTCTGTGCTTCTCAGAGTAATGTGAAGCTTGCAGCTGCTTCTTCCTTTTAACTGCTAGTGGGGTGTGACTTGATTGGGTGGGGGTTTGGCTTGTGTTCTGATTGGTAGGGGTTGGCTGGTGTTCTGATTGGCTGGGGGTGTGCTTCTGCTTTAGGTGGGGGCCTGGCTGTGCTCAGGTTAGTCTTAGTTGCTGGGATTGAGCTGGTGAGCTGTGATCTTGTTGTTTGGCTTCGTGTTCGTGGTCGTGCCACATCTTCATCGGTGGGTGTCAGTTTGCTTCTTGTATGGGTCAGAGGGGTTGGTGAAGTGGGGTAGTGGTGCAGCTGCAGTATGCTTCTGGTTCGGTCGTCGTGTCTCCTCTTCTGTGTGTGGGTTTGAGTTTTTTTCTGCATGGAAGTGTGGTGGTAGCATCTTGTGTGGAAACAAGCCTGAAGATGAATGAATGAGACTTCATCGAAACGTTTGCCTAGATACTTCCAATTCTACGCGGGAGAACCCGAATAACCAGAGATCCACATACAAATATCGTCGAAACCTCAATAGAATATATATATATATATACTATATATATATATATATATATATATATATATATATAGTATATTTTTTTCATTACGGGTACTTACCTAGCTTCCTAATAAATGATAGCCGTCCTTTCACATGAAGCCAACTGCACTGGAAAGCCTCCAACACAAGAACAGAGGGTTGCCAGCCAATCAAAGCCACAAAACAGACAGAAGAAACCAGAAACACCAATCAATCAAACTCCAAGTCCAATGAACACAGACCCAGGCTCATAGCCAATCAGAATGGACAGCCTCAAATTTGAAACCAGGAACTGTGAGACACACTTCCATACAGAAGCCTGAGGATGGCAGAATGAGATTCTGCTGAAACGTTACTACAACTTTAACAGAACATACAATGACGTGGGATAATACCCGAAGGAAGCTAAACATAGCACATATATATATGTGTGTGTGTGTGTGTGTGTGTGTGTGTGTGTTTTTAAGCTTTCACGGGGACTTACATGTGTGCTGTTTAGCTTCCCTTGGGTATTATCCCACCGTCATTTGTAGTGTTGTTAAAGTTGTAGCAACGTTTCACAGAATCTCATCTGCCCATCATCAGGCTTCTGTATGGATGTGTTGTCTCACAGCTTTTGGTTTTTCAAATTCGAGGCTGGTCCATTCTGATTGGCTAGGAGCCTGGGTCTGTGTTCACTGGACGTGGAGTTTGATTGATTGGTGTTTCTGGTTTTCTTCTGTCTGTTTTGTGGCTTTGATTGGCTCGCAACAGGGCTTCTGGATTCGAATTCTTACCATGAACAGGCTAATGCCACCCACAAGCCCAAACTAGGCTAAGATACATCATGACACATTTGTGATTTGGCCCCATGAAAGAGAAAACCTAAACAATTTCCTAACACCCAAAATCAAGTTCACCATGGAAACGGAAATAAACAAACCAACCATTCCTAGATGTACTAATCTACAAAAAAAGAACAGATGGCACACTGGACACACCACTTTCCAAAAAGAAAACACACACCAACCCTACCTCAGACGCCCAATCCCACCACCCAGCACAGATAAATTCCGTGGCGAAAACACTAATTACCAGAAACAAACGCCTGCGCAGACAAGACACATATAAAGACTGAACTATGCACCCTGACAGAAGTATGACAGCCAAGGCTTCCAAAAAAACAAAATCACCAACTTGATCCCACAAAAACACACCAAGACATAACAGAGACCTAGAAGACCAAACAGACCTATGGAACAGCTTCTTGCCCTACATAAGAGGTACTACAGATAAAATCAGTAAGTACTACACCAGGCATCACATCAAGACTGCCTTCAAAACAGAACAAAAAACTAGCAGCCATCCTGAGAACCCCAAAGATAAAATTGACCTGAAAACCAAGGCATATACGAACTTCCCTGTACATCATGCGGCCACATACTTGGACAGACCAATAGAAGAATAAGTACCCACCATAGATGAACAACAAATGCAGTAAAAAATCTGAACACACCTCCTCACTAGTCCACCATAAAACCACACAGGTCACAACATCAACTTTCAGTGGCACTAAAACTCAAGCCACTATAGAAAACCCCAACCACAGAATCATCAGAGAAGCGTAGAGATTGAAAAAATACCTGAAAGCATGAATAGAAGAGATGATTCCAGCAGACTGTCAATCATTTGCGAAGCCTGCACTCTCAAATAGAATAGATCTCCACACACAAAACAGACAAACACCCTGAGCACAGACAGACTCCCTCTGATGCCTCCTACTCAAACCACCCCCCACCAGGCACCCAGGTGAAACCTAGCTTGCTGATGAATAGCAGCCGTCCTTTTCACATTGAAGCCAAGCTGCCACTGAAAGTCTCCAACACAAGAACAGAGTGTTGCAGCCAATCAAAGCCACAAAACAGACAGAAGAATCCAGGAAAACACCAATCAATCAAACTCCAAGTCCAGTGAACACAACCCAGGCTCCTAGCCAATCAGAATGGACCAAGCCTCGAATTTGAAACCAAAAGCTGTGAGACACACATCTATACAGAAGCCTGATGATGGCAGATAGACTTCGCTGAAACGTTGCTACAACTTTAACAACACTACAATGACGTGGCGGTAATACCGAGGGAAGCTAAACAGCACATCCTTCGGTATTTATCCCACGTCATTGTAGTTGTGCTTTTAAAGTGTTAGCAACGTTTCGCAGAATCTCATCTTGCCATCTATCAGGCCTTCTGTATTGAGTTTGGTCATGGGTCAGGACCATCACAGCCGTTAGTTTTAAATTTGAGGTAGCCTACTGTTGTCCCAGATGGTTTTTTCTTCATCCTGATTTGTTGGGAGTGCTTGGTCTGTGTTTATTAGTTTATTGGAGTTTGTTTGATTGGTGTTTCTGGTTTTCTTCTGTCTGTTTTGTGGCTTTGATTGCTGGCAACACTGCTGTTCCTGTTTTGGAGACTTTCGGTGCAGCTTGGCTTCGCTGTGAAAGGATGAGCTATTATCTATTAGAAAGCTGTAGATTTATCTGGGTGCCTGGTGGGGAGTGTGTTTTGAGTTGGAGATATCAGAGGAGTCTGTTAGTGCCACAGGTGTTTGGCCTGGCTTGGGTGTGGAGATCTTTCTATTTGAGAGTGCAGGTTTCCAAATGATTGACAGTCTGGTGGAATCATCTCTTCTATTCATTGCTTTCAGGGTCTTTTTTCAATCTCTATGGCTTCTCTGATGATTCTGTTGGCTGGGGTTTTCTATGGTGCTTCGGGTTTTAGTGCCAACTGAAGTTGATTCTGTGACCTGTGGCTTTCATGTGTTGGACTAGTGAGGAGGTGTGTTCTAGCTTTTTACTGCATTTTTGTGTTCATCCAGGCGGGTACTTATTCTTCTACTGGTCTGCCCAATGTATTGGCCGGGCATCATGCACAGGGAACTTCGTATATGCCTTGGTTTTCAGGTCAGTTTTACTTTTTGGGGTTTCTAAGAATGGCTGCTATTTTTTTTTGTCTGTTTGGGAAGGCAGTCTTAATGTGATGCCTATAGTAAGTATCTTACTGATTTTGTCTGTAAGTACCTGTTATGTAGGGCAGGACAGCTGTTCCATAGGTCTGTTCATCTTCTAGGTCTCCATTATGTCTCAGTGTGTTTTTGTGGATCAAGCTGGTGATTTTGCTTTTGTGGAAGCCGTGGGCTGTCAGTACTTTAGTCAGGGTGCATAGTTCAGTCTTTATGTGTGTACTTGTTGCCAGCGTTTAGGTTCTAGCAATTAGTGTTTTGGCCACAGAGTTATCTCGCTGGTGGTGAGTGGTTTGGGCGTTGAGGTTAGTGGTTGGTGTGTGTTTTCTTCTGGTATATGTATGTGTCCCAGTGTTCCATCTGTTTCTTTGTAGATTAGTACATCTAGGAATGGGTAGTTGTTTGTTTTATTCCATTTACATGGTGAACTTTTGATTTGGTGTTGCTGTTTAGGTGTGTTAGGAAATTGTTTAGGTTTTCTTTTCCGAGGGGCCAAATCACAAAGTGTCATTGATGTATCTTAGCCATAGTTTGGGTTGTGGGTTGGCAATCGCCAGGGCTCTGGATTCGAATTCTTCCATGAACAGGTTTCGAATGATGGTGACAGTGGTGATCCCATAGGGGCTCCTTCAATTTGCTTTGTATCTTTGTCCTTTGTATATGAAATATGTGTTGGTTTAAGCATGTTCTGTTAGTTTCCATGAGGTGTTTAGCTGGCTGGTATTTATTTTTGATGATTTCAGAGTTTCCTTTAATCGGGGACTTGAGTGAATAGTGAAACCACATCGAAACCTTACAAGCAGATCTTCTTGTTCCGCGTGTAGATCTTGATCATGTCTAAAGATAGGTAGAGTTTTGTACATATGAAAGCTGCGATTTCAGCATGGGGCTGTAGTTGTTTTGCTAATGTTTAGCTAGGTTTTGTAATGGTGCTCCTTTGGAGCTGACTATGGGTCTGAGAGGTATGCCTTCTTTGTGTGTTTTTGGAGGCCGTATAGTTGGGGCATCTGGAAGATTTTTCTCTTGGATGATCGTCTCTGTTGGATTTCTTGCTTATTGGCTGGTTATTAATTTCTTCTGGTTAATTTTTCCAGATATGTGGTTGGGTTCTGTTTTATAGGTTTGTATGTGGAGTCCTTGGAGTAGGCCTGTCAATTTTGTTTTGTAGTCTTTTCGTCCATTACTACTGTGGCATTCCCTTTATCTGCTGGGAAGTATGATTAGTGCTGTTATCATTTTTCAGGGTTTGTAGGCTTGAATTCATCTTTGTGCAAGTTGTTTTTGGTGGTTTGCTTGTGCATAGGATGTTGGTAACCTGGTGTCTTATTCTGTCAGCTTCATCTGTATTTATTTGGTTAGGCTGGATTCTAACTGCACATATGATGGATTCTGTGAGGATTTTTTTGGGTCTATGGCATAATTTGAATCCTTTGGTTGGGACATCTGTTTCTGTTTTGGTGAGTTCTCTGTTGGAAACGTTATATACTAATTGTTTCAGGTGTTGTGAAGTGTTGGGGGCTTTCTTGTTATTTCTAATTTCATTAGTTTCTTCAAGAGTTTTCATTTTTTGTAAGTGGTTTCAGTTTCAACTCTCCTAAGTTGTAAGTTGTTTTATTGCTACAACTTTTAAAAGCACAACTACAATGACCTGGGATAATACCCGAAGAAGCTGAACAGCACACATGTAAGTATCCCGCGAAAACTTAAAAAACAAATATCAGACCTCTACAGGGAGGAAATAAATAGCCAGACACAAACCTATGAGAAGCTGGAAGTTTAAAAGAGCAGAATATTAGGTGACCTGAAATTCCTACGCAGCTGCAGAGACAACAATGCAAACACCAACCTGCTTCAAATTAACATTTCATCACAGCACAGCAGCTACTAAACATATTTCCTGAAAAGAACTGAAAATGGCTCTATTCAAGAATGAGCTCCACAGTAAGAGATTCCAATTGGATCAGTTAAACAAGATTTGCAAGCACTACACCTGGAATTGAGCAGCAAAATCCACCCCCTACTTTGGGATAAGATAAAACAACTACAAATGGATGGTCACTCTTCAACAGTGATGATGGCCCTCATTTAAGGAACTATGGCTTGTTTGTGGCAGCCTTAACACACACATTTTGAAGATCCCTTTGCTGAATGCAATGCAAGGATTAGGAGAAAACCATAATCAGGTGCAAAGGTCCTTAGCAGAATACACTCAAAAATTTAGAGAGTTGGCATTCCACATGCGAGGTTCGTCCCAAGAGGACCTGATGAGGCTTTTTAAAGATGGGCTAATAGGGCATTTATCAAATTGTATTGGCAGAAGAGATCGAAGATCTTCACTCTGGTACATATTGGCTAGTCATGTGGAAATCGATCTGACCAGAAACAGACACAGGGGTGGCCCGACTGGGACAAGCCCACACCTACCAACCCCTGAGAGGCACCAAAGTTCAAAAGGAGGTTGGCTTGATGTGAAACCCAAAACCACAGCGTGCTTCTGATGTGGAAAGGAGGGTCACCGGGTGGCAGATTGCCATTGCTAAACTGGATGCAAAAGGCAATGCTGGCCCGGGAGGAAGGTTTGAGGAAAAACCATTGGCCAAACCATGTGAAATGGCCCTGAAGGCTGTGGAAATTGTGTTAAGTTCACTTCTCCAGGAAGAGAGGAGCTGAGAATTCCGACATCTTGTGGGCGAGAGTGAGTCCGACTCTGACAATGATCCTCTGGTAAGTCCACAAAGGGCCTCATGACCATCCCAGTGGAACTAAGGCTCCAGGAGAGAATGTTGGTGTTACTGGACTCTGGGTGTACTATATGTGTAATTAGCCCAGAAAATACTGATAAACTGGGTTGAGAAGACTCTTCATGCATTTTGCCAACTTGATGGATCAGTGGCCGTGAGTGCCCTGCTTATTTTGTAATGGAGCCAGTGGAAAATGTCGATCGGGAAAGACATCGAGAGACTTTATATTTTATTGTGGCTCCTGGGATGGAGCGCCCCTTATGCTTGACTTAACCCTGGCTCAGAAATGGAATCCCCAAGTGAACTGGAGGAAGGGGCTTCTGCGCATACACACCAACCAACCACGGAAGGGAAGGAGCCATCCAAGGTAAGGCCCCAGGACCCAAGGAGTGGGCATCGGTCACTCGTGAATCCTATCATGGGGGAGGAGAAAATTCCAGAAGAATATTGGGACCTCAGGGAAGTCTTTAGCGAGAAAGTTTCAGATGTACTCCCTTCATCGCCTCCAACATTGCAGCATAGAGATTCTTCCTGGAGCAAAGTTTCCAAAGCTAAAACTGTATCAACAACACTGCAGAGTTGGAGGAATTGTGGTCTTTAATTGATAAAAACCTAAAATGGATTTCATCCAACCTGAATGCCCCGAGTGGTGGCCCCAGTATTGTTCCAAGAAAAAAAAATGTGGCTCCTTTTGCTATGCGTGGACTATAAAACCTGAACACATTTGCATGGAAAAATGTTTACCCACTCCCCTTAATGAAGACTTGTTAGCTCACCTTGCAAGGGAAATTTTTTACTAAGCTTTTATTTGAGAAGAAGCTTACTATTGAGTCCGAATTAAGGGGATGAATGGAAGACTGCATTTAATTGCCTTTGAGTTGTTTTCAATTTAACATTCTCCATTTGGCCTACAAGATTTCCTGCCGTATTCATGCAACTGATAAATGAGGTGCTGCATGAACATCTAACAAGGGGGTGCTGGTTATCTCGACAATATTCTTATTCTATATGGAAATCATTAGGCTGAGCATGTGAAAATTGGGTAACAGTCAGTTTTGAAAAAGCTTCAGGAGGCTGAACTGTATGTAAATTATCTAATTGTGAATTTCACCAAGAGAAAATTGACTATTTGGGTTATCACATATCGCATGAAGGAATAGAGATGGACCCAGAGAAGGTCCAGGCCATTTTAGGAATTTGGCTCCCCACGCACCAGAAAACAATTGCATGAGTATTCTAGGATTTGCTAATTTCTAACGTTCAATTTATCCCAGCGTTTGCAGATTGTGTTCCCATTACAAATCTTCCTAAAGACTAAAGGAGAATTGAAAACCAAAACCCAACCGACCATTGGAATGGTCCACGGATGCAAGAAGGCTTTTTGAGAAACTGAAACAATTCTTTGCAGCTGAACCGGTGCTTAAGCATCCAGATATGGACACCCTTTTTGTGATCCAGGCCGATGCAAGTGACATGGGCGATGGAGCAGTACTGCTCCAATCCAATGCAAATGGAACCTTACAACCTTATGCTTACACTTCCCGAAAATTGATACGTAAAGAAGATCGGCTCTTTGGGAGAAAGAAGCATTTGCTGTCTGATGGGCATTAACACTTGGAGAACATTTCCTTAAAGGGTAAAACTGACGGATCATAAACACCTGGAGTGCTGAAAACCCCTTGAAAATTGTCTTCTAAGCAAATTTTGGCCTACAATAATTTAAGCAGTTTAATTTTTCATTAAAATACCTGCCCGGGGGGGGGGGGACTTTTTTTAATGGCTGACGCTTTATCTAGATTGCCCAATATAAGTGTCCATCTTGAAGTGATCTGTCCTATTGTGCCTAAAAAACAACTGGCTGCCCCAGTGGTCCCCAGATCCCAGGAAAAGGGAAATTTTTACCTTTCAAATGATTTAACTGAACAGTTAAAAGAAGCTTTAAAATTGGATGATTGGTTTTTAACCCACTCAAATGGTTGTACTATTCACAATGGTCTAGCATGGGTGGGGGTAAAATTATATGTCCCAGCTAGCCTTAGAGGGGCCATCCTGAAACAAGCCCATAATTCGAAGGCTGCTGGACATTTTGGTTTTGTGAAAACCTTACACTTGGTCAAATGGCAATTTTGGTGGCCATCTTTGAAAAAAGACATAGAAGCGTATGTAGCTAGTTGTCCTGTTTTTGCTTCAGCCAAAAGATCTCCTGGGAAACTTGCCGGTCTGCTATAAAATGTGCTGCGTGCCCCTCCTATGCTCCATTGTTTTTTCCTGAGCCCCAGGGGAGCCTTCTGGGAGCAAAAACACCCCCCAGAGGCTCCTCTGAGGCCAGAAAGGCCCCAAAACGGAGCGTGGAGGAGTGCTCCTATGCTGTTTTTTCCTTCCTGAACCCGGGGAGCCTTCTGGGAGCAAAAGCCCCCCCCCAGAGGCTCCCCTAGGCCAGGCAGGCCCAAAAATGGGGTGGGGTTTGGGGCTGGTCCTGCCAAAAAAGCCACGCCCACCCAATCACATGGGCATACCCACCTAGCCACAACCCACAGAACCGGTAGTGAAAAAATTTGAATCCCACCACTGGTGTCGTTTGGGGGTAGGGACTTGGGATAACTTTTTATACGTAATGTCCATGCCTTTTGCCTCAGATCTTTTATTTCTTTTGTTACCACCACTTCATATTCAGTAAAAGTACTTTTTTCTATAAAAATGGAGTCTACGGCTTTCTTTTTTGGATTTTGAATGGAGCCACATCTGACACTACTGTTTGCCTCTTCCCTAAGAAAATGTTTTAAATCCCAGACTTTAACTTTCTCTTTTTAAAGATAATTGAAATCATCGTTGATGTTCATCCTGGAGAAAGCAGATTGTCAGCCTGATCTGCCTGTCTTTATTTTTTTTAAATAAAATATTGAGTTTTTTTCTCACTCCCTCTTTTTTCTCAGGGCTAAGTTGCTTCTTTAATTAAACATAGTTGCATTGTTTCCTCAAGAATCATAATTGTAATGGACAAGCAGAGACTGTATTCAAGTTTACATGTTATATTTAGGATATTATTATGTGACCCTTGAATATATATGATGTAAAAACTGATGGGGTGGAATGCCCTGCCTGATCTTGAAGACTGAGGTATCATTCTTTCTGTGACCCATGCATACTCGAACTGGATGGATTGCTCCAAGAAAAGTCCCTATTCTTGGAATCCTGCTTTTATCATTATTAACTCTTTATTGAAAATATTCTTTTCAGCTGAGATCAGCAATCTGAAATAAAAGGCACACTTTCTGTCTCACTTCGAAGATATTGGTTCCTAATGCTGTTTGATGTGTTCACTTACACACAAGTGTCACGGGATAACAAGTCTTCAATGGCAGCTGAGGAAAAAAGATTTTTTTTCAGTCTTTTTTAAGAGCTACTTGTTCTTGAGCAAACCATTTAATTCTTTAAAAGTTGAGATAGTGCATTATGCATATTACCAAATTAGGGATGCACATTCTATAAACATTTGCAAAGCTTCAGCAAGTTTTTTCTTGCTGACGGTGGAGCACCTCAAGGTCCTCATGCCATTTTAATCAAAATTTGAACCCCTCTCTGAATAGAGTGGGGAGCCTTTCAAAATTTGTGTCAGCCTTTCAAGGTAGGTCAGAGCTCTGTTGTTGCAGAATATAACAGAATCATGAAAGACTGGGTTTCCATCTGACCACTTATATGAAGGAGAATCAAGACAGGATTATCTTGATCTTCTTTTTCAACTTCTCTCCCATCCCTGTATCCTTAATGTTTTTTCACCATTTTTACTTCCTCTTTCAAGATTATCTCCTTATTCTTTATTGACCCAATAAATCAGTAAGGATTGTGCCCTAGGCATGAGAACATGATAGCATTGGTTACACCTATGATTCTCCTTTGTGTAGACCTGGCTGGAGGAAGTGTACCTCTCCTGGTTCTTTTAGATCTCTCAGCAGCTTTTGGTACTATGGAATTAGCTTTTTATGACTATAATCAATTACTACCACAAAAAGCAAGAATTAACAATTGAAGGCATTGATTTTCAGTGATACTGCTCCTTCCCCAGTGGGAAGTTCCAGTCAATGGTTCTGGGAATGGAGAGATCAGTCAGGCACTTCTTTGTGGATAAAACCAGGGCTTGGTCCTCTCTACTCAGCTCTTTGAGGTATACCAGATCAAAAGACAGAATCCATCAGAATACTAGAACTATATTTTATTAATATAAATTATAATAAAAAGAACATTGCAAAACTATGTGTCTGCGGAGATTCTCAAACATCCAGGCCATAGTTGTCTCAAAGCTTTTTTTCTTCAAAGGGCAACTGGAGTGTTTCTTCCTCAAGGAAAAAACAGTTCAATTGCCTTTTGAAAGAAAAAAGCATCCTTGCAAGTCTGTACTTTTCTTTCGTTTTATACTTTAGTGCGTTGGGATGGAGGATGAGAGGGGATTTAAATTGTGAATTTTAAATTGTAGATTTTTAATGTTGTACACTACACAGAGACAGTGTGTGAGTCGGGCATCTATATAAAATTATTTAATAAATACTGAAACAGATCCCCAGAAGAGTAAGATATATGAAAAAACAATACCAATTTTTGATAAGACAGTTTGTTAAACATGATGTAAATTTTAGATGGCTGATACCCGAGAGAATACTGGTGACTTGGATGGAACAAGGATATAAACTGGATACTATAGAGAAAGCAGAGCAATTTTTTGATGAGCAATTTGGACCATATGAGGAAGAAAGAGAGAAGTAGATGATAAAAAACAAGAGGAAGCATCAGGAGGAGGAAACACACAACCAAAAGACAACGAAATAGAATTAAAGGAAAGAGCAGAACAAGAAGGTGCAAAGACAAAAGATCCAAGAAAAAAAAAGAGCAACTAGAATAACAAGACCTATTTACAAGTAAAAATATGGAAGAAGAAATACAATTCTTGTCAAATATAATTGGACTGAATTCCCCTATGAAAAAGAAAAGGACTTTCAATAAATTAGGAAAGTTAAAATTAGATATAATTTGCCTTCAAGAGGTCCACATTAAAAAACAACATAATAAACTATTGGAATATCCTAAATTTGAGAAATTATACTTCTTACTAGCACAACAAAAGAAAAGAGATGTGGTCTTATATATTAAAGAAACAATAAATGCCAAGCAACTCTTTGCAGATGAAGATTGAAGAATTGTGATGTTGGGGTAACTATAAATTAAAAACAGATACTTTTGGTAGCAATATATGCACCAAATAATAAACAAGAAAAGTTATACAAGAAAACTACAGAATTGGAGTATGAAAATATCTGTACAGTAGGATACTTTAATACAATTGTAGATGCAAAACTTGATCACAAAAGCAGCAAATCAAACAAAAAAGCTAGGAAAAATACTTTCAAAGACTTTCTTTAAAATGGTGGAAGAACTAGGTAATTAAGATGTATGGAGGGAGATGAATCCTAAGAGAAACCAATATACATTTTATTCAAATAGACATATGACCTGATCAAGAATATATATGATCTGGATGCCAGTGGAATTAAAGTCAAATGTTCAAGAAATAGAAATAGAGGCAAGTGTCTGGGCAGATCACAACCCTGTGAGAGTCAAGTAGAAAGGACAAAAGAAAAAAATGGAGATGGACATTAAACCAGTCAATACTAAAAGATGAGGAATTTATACGAACTATGGAAAGAGAAATGGACTTAAAAAAAAAAAGAACAGGAAAGAAGAAACCTTGCTACAAAATGTATGGGATACCGCCAAGGTGTATATTCAGGGATTACTTATATCATGGGGGGGGGGGGGGG
>BHFT01009173.1:22550-52735 GCA_004320025.1 Laticauda laticaudata
GGGGGGGGGGGGGAAGATAAGAAAAAGAAAATAAACCAAAAGACATTAGAAGCATATAATAGATTGGAATTAGACTTACATAAAGAACCACAAAAAAGACTTTAAAAAATCAAATGGAAAAAAACACAAACTGAATTTGCTAAACAAATAAGAATTGGCTCTAAAATTAAAAATGCAAAACAATTTTTTTTTGAAAATGAAAAAAAAATCTGGAAAATGGCTGGCACACAAATTGAAAATAGAGAAATGAAACTGATACAAAGATTAGTAGATGAGAAATGAACTTTGTATCATCAAAATGAGGCCAAATATGCTTTTTCAAGAGGCAACTGGACTATTTTCCTTGAAGATGTTTCACTTATCTTATCCAGGACTTTTATTATTCAGTTCTGACTGAATGATGGGGAATGGAAGGATTTATATTCCTTGTGGTCATCTGGTTGCTAGCATTCTGAGAGTCATTGAGGCCACTTGGAGATTTATCTGGACCTTCAAGGTCACCTGAATAGTGTAAATAAATGGGTGTGAAACTTTTTTGAAACTGCTGAACTGTTGTCAAGAGGAGAGAGGTGGTATTGTATCGCTCCCTCTCTGTTGAGAGGGCAATTTTAATGTAGGTGGCCTCTTTGACCCCTCTTTCAAACCACCAGTCCTCTGTCCNTGAACTGTTGTCAAGAGGAGAGAGGTGGTATTGTATCGCTCCCCCTCTGTTGAGAGGGCAATTTTAATGTAGGTGGCCTCTTTGACCCCTCTTTCAAACCACCAGTCCTCTGTCCAGAATGTGGGTTTTGCTATCTTCAAGAGTGGCCTTTCTCTTTCAAATGCAGATGGGATGCTGCATCTGATGTTGTGCCATACAGTTATTTCGTTGCAGGAATATTTGATAATTTGTTTTCCCAACTTATCAATTCTTTTGCCAGAATTGCTGTGGGATCACAAAATCATGCCTTCTGAAACTCACCTATGGTGGAAATCCATCCTCTGTTTTTTTGCAAGGCTAGCTTCCCACTGAGATGGGGTTTTTTTGAACCCATCAGCAGGATTTTGTCTTAGCTTGGCCAGATTTTTTGTTCTCATCCCAAAACAGGCATTCGAGAATGAGGGAAATGCATTAACATTATTTCCAGCACATTTTGCTAAATAAATATCATCGTTTAAAAAACAATAATAAAGGCGTATTTTATAAAACTATAACGAAACAGTTACTTCCAGACGTGATTCTTTGCCCTCCGTACATATTTGTCCTCCTACCAAAAGTCTTTCCTCCATTTCCTCACGTGCGACCATCTTTCTTTAAAAAAAAAACCAAAAAAACCCCCGTTCAAGCATTTTCTCTGTTTACATTTCCAAGCCTTGGCACGCTTTTGCTTCCCTCCAGGCAGAACCCAATCTCGCTCCGCCCGCCTTGCTTTCTACCCTAAATTCTCCCCGGTTTTGCTCAGCCTGCCCCTTCCTTCCAGTATTCGCCGAACTGCTTCTTGCTGTCTTCGGATGCACTCGTCTCCTTTCGGAAATTTGTGCCCCTGACCTCCGTTTCGCTTGCCCCGGGAGTGGCAGAGGGTTACTGGGCAAAGCGAGGGCCATTCCTTTCTGCCAAGAAAGCAAGCAGACGGAGAGGCTTCCTCGTAGCCCTGTCCTCCTCTTGGATCACGAACGTGGATCTGTGCTTTGTCGGTCAGGCCGAGCAACTAAAATGTCTGCTCGACAGTTCCCGCTTTAACAGCAGGCGTTATTCTCCCTCCCCTCCCCCCTCCCGCGCCATTCCGCGGGTAGTCTGTCGGTCGTTCTTTTCCGCCGCGGCAACTTACCCCCTTCGGGCATTTCCGTGGGGGCCGTTCGGTTCTTTCCGTGCACAGAGAGGAGGGAGGGGGCGTGCGCGGGGCGGGGGCGGAGGAGAGCCGAGGCATGCTCGGCGGCGCTTGCTCCCTGGCTGGCTCCTCTCTCCCTCTCAGTCGGCCGCTGCTGCCTGCCTGTCGCCGGGGCTGGGAGAGCCTGAGAGAGCGTGTGTGTGTTATGTGAGTGACGCGGCGGAGGTGTAGTTTGACGCGGTGTGTTACGTGGGGGAGAGAATAAAACTGCGGCGAGAGCCTAGGCGCGAACGAAAGCAGTGACGGAGCAGCCTGTAGCCGGTAAGAGGAGAAAAGCAAAGAGAAGGAAGGAAGGCGACTAACAGCCCGAGAAGAAAAACAGGGAGGGGCGGCAGCCACAGGGCCGCCACCACCAGTACCAGCAGCGGCGCGGCCGTTGAGGCGGGGTTGCCTCACGAGCGGGTGTTCGGGGAGGGGGGGAGGGAGACGGCAGTCGTGGGGAGCGAGAGGGAAGGAAGGACGGACAGAGAGCCGAATCCCGGTCTGGCCACTCCAGCAGCGCCGGCTCGTCTCCCCCTCCGCCTCGGGGTGGCCTTAATTTAAAATGGAGGCGCCTCTTTCCCCGCAGTCGCTCCTCTCCCGCCGAGCCCAGCCGCCGCTGGCCGCGTGAGGAACAAAGAATAATGGCGGATGGAGACGGCGGCCGGGCGAGCGAGCAGCGGCGGGAACGGCGCCGCCGCCGCCGCTCTTCCTCCGTGGGGAGGGGACGATTCGGCGGCGGCTGTCCAGGGTTCCGGGGAGGGGGCAGGAGCGGGAACTCCTCCACTCTCCCGCCACCGCTCTCTTGACCTCGGCGCCTGCAGAGAGAAGCGGCCCTGGGCGATCGGTCCCGACCGTCTTCCTCCTTTTGGCGTGGCAGCGCGGGAGGCTCCTTCCTCTTCTCCGGCCGTGAGAAGCGCCTCCTCGCACGGGCCTGCCTAAGCCTCGGCTGGTTTACCCGCGGGTGTCCCGTTCGGCTGCAGTGGTTGACTGGGGAGCAGCGGTTTTGCCCTGGCAGTCAATCCCGGTTTTTTCCACCTTCTCTTGCCCTCCAACCCCAACGCAGCTTGGCCACGTAGCCCTAGGTAACGAGGAGCTTGGGGGCCCAGCCCCAAAACCCGCTTGGATTTTCCCGCCCCTCTCCTGCAGGGAGTTCCTTGGCAGTGTTGACGGGGTTGGGGCAGCTTGGCCAAGTTACATCCGCAGTCTCTGCCGTTCTTCCTCTGTTTCTGGACTTCCACATAGCCCAATGCTTTAAATTCAAAATTTTAATTTTTATGACTGCCCAAAATGTGCACCGAGATTAAAAAGCTTTCAGAGTCCCTTTGTAATAAAGTTCTTTGAATCAAACCTACATTCGAGAACAATTTCCTCCCTCTCGGCTCTATATATTGTGAAAGGCTGAGGCTATCTGAAACAAACTTGTATCAGCTTTTGAGAGAACTTGGCTTCACTTTTCTTCCAGTTTCATTTTCTGTACTTCACCTGTCTAGCATAGTCATCCATGATCACAGTAAAGATAAGAGATATATTAAATGAAGTAATTCTTTGTTAGTAATATACTTTTGTGCAGTGATACAATGTATATTGTGCTAAACCTACTATAAAGAAGTCCTTCTAGAATTAGGCTAGTAAAAAGCTCAAGTGATAGTAATCGACAATATTTGGGTTTCTGTCTTGCGGTTATCTGTACATTTGCACTCCGCATTTGCCAGCTCAGAATATTCTAAGGCCTGAGAACATGTAATCATACACTATCTTGTTAGTATAGAGAAATATAGTTCGCACTCAAAAAGGTGACACAACATGTAAGGGAATTTTACACTTAAAATGCAGAGGTTTTTTCCCTGTTTCAGATTAGTCTGTACTGTACATTATGTTTGTATTGATTATTTAACTACCACCAATATCCACTAGATTGGATATTAAAATATGAATTCTTCAAAGCATTATTCAACTTGTGCAGACTGGATGCTATTGACCCCTTCCAAACCTCTGAAAAATGGCTCATGGGGATTAGAAACTCTTTGAAAACCAGAGGCTTGCACGACTAGTTAATCAGATTAGGATAAACTGGGTGTCCCTGGTGATGCTATCTGATTTAGATTTCACAGATTGCATTCTTAGTCATCTATCTGTAATTGGCAGCTAAATGCTTTGACAAAAAATAAAATTTGAGCCTAAAAGTGCTAAAACATAAGACACGCTGGTGCTCACGTTCCTTTTTTTAATTTCCCTAATACTTGTTTTTCAGTCCAATACTTCATGTTAGTTATTGAAAAAAATATCAGGATTATCATATTTTATTTGATTATATACCATCTTTATTTTTGGTTAATGTGAGACAGTGTATATGCTGTTGCCTCCTATTTACACATAACAACTCTCTGATGTGCGTTGGGCTGAGAGAGAAATGACCCAAAGTCATCTCTAGATTCTAGACATATATTCTTTTCCATGTAGTGTAGTGCAAATAATACTATCTGCTGTAGATAGTATGCAGATAGCACTGAACTTCACAGGGATGCAGAGGTTGTAGTTTTTGCAACATTAAGAAAGTCATAAGTTGCTCACTCAGATATAATTGGGGGAAACTTCATAACTTTAGAAGCAGAAATTCTTGCAGAGCTAAAAGGAAAATGTTTGGAAGCCATACCTTTTAAGTCATTCAAAAAGTTCTGGATTTTTTCAAATATTGAGGGTTATACTGCATTGCTTTATCTTTTAGAATTTAGATCAATCATTCTGATTTTTTTGATTAGTAGGATAGTATTCATATGCCAAGCACAATAATCTGGGGTGCATTTATTGAATGCTTTCCTTCTCCTGTACTTTGAATAAAAGTTTCCGGTTTCCTTTTAAAGAGATAACAGACTTTGTTAGCTGAATAATCCCATATACTAGTCAAAGGTCAAACATCTTATTTGTTAAAATACAGTAACCATTTTTCACATAATCTGTTCCATATGGATACCATCAGAAAATGAATATTTCATAGAAAAGTAATCTTCTATTTTCCAAGAGATGTTGCTTGTAAGGGGAGCTTTCCATTGGATTGCCTATGCTGCAGGCCATAAATGGCCAAGTTTACTTCACAAAAATGCCTCTGAAAGCATTATTAGGATAAAGAGAAGCTTGAAAAATGTAATGGGGCTAATAAACCTGGTTGCAAAAAATGCAGACTGTATAAGAGGGCAAGAACAAGACTTGGTATCTTGTTTGTTTGCTTCCCCTCAAAAAACCTTTTATTTATAAATCAAAGGTGATGAGCATATTTAATACTTCCTCCTATTTTCTCCACAATAACAACCCCAAGAGATAGGATGGGTTAAAGAGAATGATGGGCCCAAAGTCATCCAGCAATTGTTACGACAAACTACTACTTATTCAGATTTTTGCACCCTGATTTAGTAGCCTTAAAAAATAGGGATGAATGAATGTTGCAGTGCTTCAGTTTTCTGCAGAGTGTAATAGGCTACTATAATTTGTTTTCAAATGAATACATATTTTTTCCATCTTAATTTTTATTTGAAAGTTTGATAATATTTCTGATTGCTACATTATATGTAAGGATTTTTCAGAAAAATTAAATGTACTTTAGCCAAGTGTTAACAAGCCTAATGTTGGAAAGCCTCACATATATACCTTTTAATTGCCTTATTTAAAGTCTATTATTTGAACTTCAATCCCAACCTCAACTATGAAATTCAAATTTTGTATATTTCCATCTATTTGCTGTTCATCCAATATAAAAACAAAAGATGATGTTACAATTTGTGTGTCTACTTGTGGATTGTATAGAAAATTAGTTTTTAATCTAATAATTTCAAGTTTTCTGGCATGTTTACCTGTATCAAGATCATATGTGAAGATAAACAGTTCTCATCAACTGGAGTTCTATTAAGCCATCATCTCAGTGAGCCACAATTGACTCTTTTATATCATAACAAGTCACAAATCATGGTTTATGCATCATTATAGCTGGATTCATATATTACTAAACAAGCACCAAACATATAACATCTTGCGCAATATGTGAATCAATTCATAAAGCTATCCTAGACCAGTTACTCCTGTTTACCCTGCATGTGCTGATGAACAAATGATTTTCACACTTTCTTCCCTTTAATATCTACCTGTACCAATTCATGATTGGGGAGAGGTTCGTTTTTGATGCCTTTGTGTCAATCTTGACTCCTGGCAATTGCCTGAACTGGTACCTGCAGTATTTTTTTAGAAGTGATTTGTCTTTTCGGTATCTGTTTTCTGGGACTGAGAAGAATGACTGACCCAAGGTCACCTGGTTTTGTGCTTAAAGTAGAACTAGAATGCAGAATCTCCCAATTTGTAGCGTGGTGCCTTAATCACTATTCCAAATTGGTTCTTCATGATATAGCAGAGAAATAGTCCCGCACACAGTGAAAATACATAGCCTATCATGATTTTGTCATAAAATGAAAAGTGAAACTTTAACAGCTCTTATGGCTCAAGCTTGAATTGATGGGAAATGTGTGGGAGAAGTTTTCCCACAATTTTAATGCCTATCAGTGATGGGTCGCTGCTAAAGATCTTAACTTCATGATAGCAGAAAGTCTTGTCTGCCTTATGTTCTCATGTCTGGTACATTTGCAAAGCTGTAAATGGTAGTTTTATTATAAAATTGGTTGGAATCAAAAAATATGGCAAAACAAAACCAGAAATGCATTTTGATTGAAGCACATTTTATAAAGTGAGAACCAAGCCTGCAACTCCTAAAAAGTTGTGCATAACCCCTCAAATTTTTCCATTATAAGCACTCCAGCAAATTTAAAAATGACCAGCCCAGAATATACCCAGCACTCATGCCTTTACACAGAAGAAAATTGGTAACGCAAACATATATTTATTTAGTGTATGGCAAGTAATGTAAATAGTGAATGAAATAATGAAACACATATGTTATTACTTACCTGTCAAGACTGAGAGCCAGAGTATCCCCCTCTGATTCATTTCAGCAGGCTTATGGTTATACTGTAGTTATGGTGTCCTAGTTACATATCTCAACTGCAAACTTATGTACATCACTTGAGAGTAAGACTGAGCTTTGGAAGACTAACCTCCATTAAAATATTGGTCTATATGTGACCCATTTAAATCATGTGTATGCAGAAACCTAAAATTGCATTTTCTGAAGAAGAAATCAATGAAATCAATCGGTGTTTAGATATAAATGCAGATAAATGATTTATTTAGCCTAGATTCATCTTTACTTTTATTTCTGTCCAAATAAGATATCTAATGTTTTAATACAGGGTTGTCCAAGCAGTGACCCACAGGCTGCAGGTAGCCCTGGGCGGCTAGTAATGCAGCCCCACAAATGGATACCCATGTTTTAATATAACAGTTGGAAGGGTCCTTGTAGAACTTCTAGTTCAGCCCCCTGCCCAAGCAGGAAACCCTATACCAGGGCTGTCAAACTCCCAGCCTGTGGGCAGGAGTTGCACTGGCCATACCCAGTTTAGCGAAGGGGAAAGCCCCAATACGTCATGTGACACCACCGTGAAGGGGATTTGACACCCCTATCCTTATCATTTCAATCAAGCATTTGTTCAATCTCTTAAAAACTTCCAGTGTTGGAGCACCTCAACTTCTGAAGGCAAGTCATTCGACTGATTAATTGTTCTAACAGGAATTTTCTTCTTAGTTCTAGGTTGCTACTCTCCTGATTAGGTTCCATCCATTCCTTCTTGTCCTGCCTTCAGGTGCTTTGTTGCAAGTATAAGGCAATTATTTTTGATTAAAATTAAAGCTAAAATATTTATTAAATCAACTTTCTGCATTCTTGAAAAAAGCTTATAGTATATCAAATATACAATTAAAGCACAACAAAAACAGTCTAAACAAAGGCTCCACAAACACATTGACTTCAGGCTTGTGAAAATAGCTAAGTCTTAATGGCCTTCTAGAACTGTAGGAGAGTGGGTTCCATACATAATGTGGGGGCAATTCTATACCAGAAGATAGAGCTGTGAAATAGAAAGCTAAGGGATACAAAAAGAAACAATTTTCCTTTGGAAGTAAAATTGTTTTGGGAATATATTATTAATGCATCTGTAATTAATCCTCATGCTATTACATTGGTATTAAAGAATTTATCATGGACTATTTACAATTGTAAATTGCTCTGATAAAATTACTGAATAAAATTCTAATTTTGGTAAAGATAGTAGTTTTTTTAAAAGTCAGTGTTCATTTTTGGAGAAACACAATATATATAGCATCCCAAAATAACATGTCTATGTTTTTTAAAATTGCTAATAGTCTGTTTTATGGATGATCAAAGCTTCATTTTCACAGAAATATTGATTCAGTGACTAATAAAATTGTACCATCCAGATCCTATAGTTTGGGATGATATAGTATCATAAATAAAACCATTAATATTGGCTAGTTCTAGCCTTATGTCTAGATTATGTAAAATGCATGTAGTCACTGCGTTTAGAATATAAGTTTATATAGAAAGAAAATTAAGGTGCAAGTTTTAAAATCCTTTAAAAAGACATCTCTGGATTACAGATTGAACTGATACCACTACCTCCATTTGTAAATAGTTAAGACTGCATTTTAATAGGAAATTTGTGTCATTTTTTCTAAATGTACCTTTTTTTCTTGAGATTAAAGTTACATAGGTATATATCCAATCAATAGTATGTTCCATAATTGCCCTCATCATATCATTTATATTAAAATCACATTTAATTCAAATGATTGAATCACAAGTGAATGGCAGACTGGATAATTGTTATTAAACTGAAAATAGACAGCAAGATACTAAAGGAAGAGATGCGTGTGAATGAGAACCTTAAATACTACACTCTGGGTGGGTTATTAATCCTGCTGAAACCTGATATCCTTAGATGCTGGGCTAATAGTGGTTAGCAAAGTGACTGCTAGAATTCCTGGGTGATTGAAAAAGACATGTCAGAGGAGCATGATGACATACTTTATTTTGTAGTGTATCATCAGATAACGATATTGCTTAAGCTTTGCTTATTTGAAATCTTAGGGATAAGGGACATTCAAAATCTAGATAAGGAAAACTTTTTAATTGATCTATAAATCAGCACTCTTATCAGCTGATCTTAAACCAAAGAACGCCATCAACTACTTTCATCCAAGTTAAGAAAACAGTTTAAGGTCTTTTGTCTTTCTTTTTAGACTTCAGTAAAAATTCCTATTAAAAATTTTTCACATTTGCACTAAATGGTAATGTGTTTTTACTGCAGCCTCACAGAATTTGTTTATTGTATTGATAATAGTACATATTATCTCATTCAATTTGCGGCCAACACTTGTTCCAAAATATTTTTAACTAGTAGCATTACCAAAATCCTATCAGATATAGAATGGATATTTCCCATCCTATATCTGCATTTGATTTTTGTTCACTAAGTAAAGAAATGCTCATTCATGTTATTCTGTTAAATTTCATTCTGTTCTTTTCAGCATTTTCCCATAACCTATCAAGATACTTCTAAGTACTTTTTTTCTTCTTGGTCATTGGCTACATCAACCAAATACGTATTAGTGAAAATTTGATGAGCATTCCATCAGCCTCTTCATCAAAGTCATTAATAAAAACATTTAAAACAGAGACTGTTCTCTTCCTTTCTGTTTGAAGAACCATTGATGAGTGTTCTTTGAGTATGTCTTTAAGCCAAGCTATGTACCCACCTAATCATGCCACTCCACATTTAGCAAGCTTGTTAAAAGCCCATACTGTTACGGGCTCTTTGTCATATGCTGTGATGATGACAAGATACATTATGCCCATTGTATTCCTGAAGGCTATTAAGGAAATTGGTTCTGTGACTGAAGGCACCAGAATAGAAACCAGGAGGTGTAAGTGTTAGCTTGCCTTAGGAACAAAATTAACTGGGTGACCTTAGGCAAATCACTCTCACTCACCCGAAGAAAAAGGCAGTGGCAAACCAAAATCTTGCCAAGAAAACTGCAGAAATTCACAGTCACCAGGAGTCAACAATGACTTGAAAGCATGTGTGTATACATGCACGTGCACATACACAAAGTATCACTCAAAATAAATTTCATCTGGCACAATTTGTTCTCAACACACTTCTGAATCCTGTTAATGCAGTGCTTTCAAGGTATACTGGAATTTCACCATGTATTGGGATTAAGCTAACTGTTTTGTACTTTGTTGGGAGTACTTCTTCCCTCCCCACATATACTTTTTCAAACACTGGGAAGTTGGCTCTCGATAATTTGGCACTTTGCCAGTTGTAGAATTTCTCAAAGATCATCTACAAGAGTTCAATCAAGCTATCAGAAACCAATACGTTAAGGTACACTTCATTTCATCTTGAAGGTTTAAACTTAACCAGAATAATTTTAAAGAAGTCTTAGTTTTTTTTTAAAAAAGAAAAACATTTTCAGGAGGAGACTGAACTTTTTAATGCCCTTGAGGGAGAGAAACATTCCAAGTTTTCCTTCTGCTCTCCCCAATTTCTTGGTAAAACAGATATAATTGACTTTCAGTATTCTACAGGCTTGCTTAATTGATTGATTTCAATGGTCCTCACATATCCCAAAAATCAATTTTATTTCACATTTATAAAAACAGTCTGCTCGGAATAAATATGCTGAGAAAAAGCTGGCTGAATACTGTAAACAAGAAACATATGCAGACTCATAATTTGTTTCTATAATGCAGTACTGTACTGTTTATTATGAAAGCCAATTAATTGATCATTTTAGTCTGGCATAGATTAAATGGTATATTTAATGGTATATTTAATATTAAATGGTATATTCTGGCATAGATTAAATGATATTATATATGATATATAATATCTGGTATATTCAGTAACATGTCCTATGTTACTGAGTTCTGGGCTATCTCCAAAGCTGGAACTTCCCTGTGTATTGTATAAATAAAAATTGAACAGGCTGAGTTCAGGCTTCAAAATGTGTTTTAAAAATTGGACAATATCTTATTAAAACTTTAAATCCCTTCTGTAGCGATTTTGTCATCATGAGTTTTGTTTTTTATAAAAGTTGCACATTCTGTTGATTTACATGTCTAATGAACATAAACTGAACACAATGTAGTGTATTATTACACAATAATTCATGTTGCAGCCAGTGCATATGAATAGGCCAGCTCTATGTCATGTACCTATAGGTGACATTAATACAGGTAGTCCTCAGTTTACAACCATAATTGAGCCCAGAATATCTGTTACTAAGTGAGACATTTGTTAAGTGAATTTCACCCCATTTTACAATCTTTCTTGCAACTGTTAAGTGAACCACTGCAATTAAGTTAGTAACATGGTTATATGTATTTGGCTTTCCCATTAACTGCTTGTCAGAAGGAGGCAAAATGTGATCATATGATCACAGGACACTGCAACTGTCATAAATATGAGTCAGTTGCCAAGCATCTGTACTTTGATCGCATAACTAAGGGGGTGCGGCAACAGTTGTGTGAAAAAGGGTCATATCTCTTTTTTTCGTGTCATAACTTTGAACAGTCACTAAATTAACTGTTATAAGTTGAGGACTATTTTTAACATTAATTAAGCCAAGAATGTCATTTATAAGTTTATACAGTATTGTTTGCCAGAGCTTAATGTTACCATTAAGCTCTGGCAAACAATTACTGATCAAAAGTCAAGATGGCTTTCTTTGTTACAGTATTTGAGGTTTTAAGCATTGTTTAGGTGTCAACTATTGTTTTAATCTTCAGACCACAACATTCACAGATCATTGGAAAAATAGACATATTTTCTTAATATGGTCAGGTTGTGATAAAATAGATTTAAAGAAAATGAAAGTTATTTCAAGTATGGTAGTAATTTGAATGTTGATAGATAATTTAAAGTTTGCAGGTTTGTTCCATTACACATATTCTCAGTTGCATTTATAAAATACTGTGTACTCATTTATGTTTATTTCCTATATTTATATCCTGCCTTTCCACCAGAGCTCGGGTGGCTTATATATGCATTATTCTCCTTCAGTGTTTCTTCATAAGAAGCCTTGATTAGATTGGCTTTCAAGAGAGTGCTTGACTAAAGTAAACTTATATGGCTGAAGGTGGACCTGAATCTGAATCTCAGTCTAGCTTTTATATCATACTGGTGCAGAATATTTTGTTGTGTTGTGAGATTGTTTTGTGTATGTGTAACTAAGACAAACATAACGCTTCTAAATAAAATTGCACTTTCTGAATTTAATTTTGCTATTTTTCCTAATTGGGGAAGGCACTCAGTGATGGCAAGGAGCATTAATGATGGAACTCTCATTATCAATTTTCTTCATTAGTTGTGGAAACTTTGCCTTTCGTTCCTGTTCAGCCAAAGACTGGAGTTACAGCTTTACAATCTCTTGTTTGTCAAAGTTGGCTAATTGCTTTGATTTAAACATATTAAACAGGGTCATTCTGGAAGACTGCTCTGTGGAACCCATGCTGATCTCAGTCTTGCACATCAATTGCAGCTTCTTTGTTGGTTTCCTAATTTATGCTAGGAAATCTAATTCTGTGGAGGTTGACCAAAGAGTGATCACTTGGAGAATTGATCTCTCTCTTCTCTCTCTCTTTCTTTCTCTCTCTCTCTCTCTTTCTTTCTCTCTCTCACACACACACTAGTTTGATGTGTAGACAAATGCTTTCTCCTGATAGAAACTGGCAAGAACAACACTATCATGGCACTTAAATAATAATTCATCTTCATCTATTATGACTAAAATTATGTCAGAAATAGTATAGGGAGGAAAAATCTGCAAAGTATATTTTTTACTTGTCATAGTGAAAAATAATCTCATTAATGCAATTCTTTACTACATTTACAACTGATATAAAGATGTGTTAAGGTAATAACTTAAAATCCCCAAAGAACAGTATTCTCCAAGAAAAGGAAAGCAGCAAGCAGATTTTTAATAAGAGAATCAGAAGCTGTCTCTAAAGAGGGTGGTAATCTTATTTTTTGTATTTGTAAATTTTATTAGTTGGCCATCTTACACCAAGATAAGTATGGGTGGCTTATGGGATAATTAATTATTAATCTTTAATCATTTCATTATTGTGGATATATACTAAATTGGGGCCTAGATATAAACTATAATCAGTGAATGTCTTTCAGTATTGATTATATTACTAATACAATGGTAATAAAGTCAGTGATCCAATCCAGAGCAAGAGATTTTATCCTTTTAGTTTCATTTCAATGTTGTCTATGCAAATTATAGCTTGCCTTGGCATCCAAATAGAATTTTTTTTTGTTTCCATTTGATCTTTAAAACTTAATCACTTCAGAGCACTGTGATTTGATGTGCAAGTGCACAAACTGTGACTTACCAACTCAGTCAAGATGGTTTGGGGCACAACATCAGAGAAGGACTTGGCCGTGATCATCAACAGCAAGCTGAAAAAGAGCATCTGCTAACACAGTTCTGGGGTGCATCAGAACACCCTTCTATTCATATAGAATAGTGTAAATGATCCTAAACACCACATTTCCAAAGAGATATTGTTAGATTAAAATAGGTTGAAAAGAAGACAAAATTTAATTCAGAAAGTTGAGAATAAGCCCTATTGTGAGGACAGTTTGAAGGAACTTGGGATATTTCATCTAGAGAAAAGAAGACTAAGGGGAAAGATGGTATTTTTGTTCAGTAATATAAAAGGGACTCAGAAGATAGAAACTATCTTCCATTGCCATATGAACTAATACCAAAAATATTGCTTATAAGTGCAGATATAAAGTTTTAAATACAAGGGGAAAGTTACTGTTAAGATCAGTACAGCAATGGAAAAGTCTTCCCATGGTAGTTGTAGATTCTCCACTTCTGGAGTGTTTATTTTTCAAAAGCGCCTGGAGAGCCATCTCTCACATATAGTTTCGTCCTGCCCCCCTCCCCCCCATTGCAAAAGGTTGAACTAGTTGATCTTTTGATCTATTCCAACTTTACAGTTCTTTCATTTTGAGATTCTGTGCATCTGCATTCTTGCCATTTTTTCAATATTCTTACAGCGTTGGCTATTGGTTATTTTTTTCTGCAGTACTGGTTTGTTTAGCATTTATTTTGCTTCATTGTTTTATAACTGATAAACATAAATTCTTATACAAATTTCCAAATACTTTCTCCAACATCAGTTTTATCTCAGATCATTTTATAACCTTGAAATCCCAATAATTCCAATTTTATCCCTCTTCACTCAGTTCTGAAACAATTTCATATTTCCATTAAAATCATTCTGTTTCATTGTCTTTCAATCTTAACTGTCCCTTTGATTACATTATTTTTAAATATGCAGCAATTATTCTTGTTACATACACAGCCTCTTCCATTTCATACTTCTTTCAAAGATCCTTTCTCATTTTTTCCATGTAATTTGAGATATGCCTTTAGTATAAGCAAGCACTCATTAAACAGATCACCATCCTCATTTGTTGTAGGCTCCCCAAATGGCCCAGTCACTTCTTTGCTTTCTTGTCTTTATCCATTCATGTCCCATCACAGAATCATTATTTCCTTTGAGTTACAATTGTTCAGAACTTTCCCCCAAACTCATCTCAGCTTCTCCCATCAAGACATTTCCCTGAAGTATAATACACAGCTATCATCAATCTATTAATTTTATTTTCACACATGCTATAACATCCTAAATAGAAATTATTGACCTATATTACAGCTCTGTCATTCATTATTACACTATACGTAATTCTCAAGTTAAAACCACAATTGAACCCAAAATTTATGCTGCTAAGTGAAACATGGTAAGTGATTTTTGCCCTATTGTATGAAAAATCATTGTATGATTTTTCTTGCTATAATTGTTGTGAATCATTGCATTTGTTAAGTTAGTAACATGGTTAAGTGAATCTGGATTCCCCATTGACTTTGCTTGTCAGTAGATCTCAAAAGCTGATCACGTGACCCCAGGTCACCGTCATTATCATAAATATGAACCCAGTTGCCAAGCATCTGAAATTTGATCATTAACCATGGGGATGCTACAATGATTGTAAGTGTGAAAAATGGTCATAAGTCACTTTTTTCAGTGCCTTTGAACAGTTACTAAATGAACTGTTGTAAGTCGAGGACCTAGTATAGGTTTACTTCCCTGCATGTACATATACAGTGGTGGGCTGCTACTAATTCGGACCGGCTTGCCCGTACCAGTAGTTCCGACCACTGGCTGAGCCCGCCCACCTACCCGGTGCTATCCTGTTCTATATCCAGCTTGCTTGCCCCTGCGCATGCAGCCCAGCTAAGTTTTTGCACCTCGCCCACTCAACTCACTGCGGCTACAGCGTGCAGGAAATCTCCAGTTTTTTCAGCTGTGTTCAAGTGTGGATGGCGCACACGCTCACATTTCTGGTTCTACATTAGGCAAACCGGTTGTTACAGTCTGTGCAACGCACCTCTGTACATATAAGTATTTTTCATTCCATTTCTTAATTCATGCTCTGTCATTTACTCCTTACATTTTATTTTACACTGTTTTATATGGCACAGTTGGCACTAAGTCACAGACATTTGTTTCTTTTACTCTTCATGATTGGCTCAATTAAGGTTTTCCCATAATGCTTTTTTGTAAGATGGAGTTGACTGCCAGCTGTAGTTGAAGCTGTGCCACATGTAGTTTTTCCTGCTTAATAATTAGAACAGGAGTGGTCAGCCTGAGCATGTATTGGCCAAAATATCACTTGTGCAACCAGAGCCCAGCATGCTCATATTTTCATGCAAGATAGAACCTAAATTTTAACAATAGCAAGTTTTATCATAAACTAGGATCAGAGTTTATTGTTTGGTGAAGGGTTACAGTTAAAAATCCACATCAAGAGTAAAGGATAACTTTAAAATTTTAAATTACTAGATCCTTCAAATCTTAACATCACTCTTAGTTGACATTTTGTTGCAACTTTTTTGGGAAAAATCTTTGCCACAATTATTATTTCATAATTTATTTTTTAGCTACTTCTGTCTTCAATTTGATTGCTTGTTATGCTAGTTCTTATCTTTGATAAAACATGTAACATAGACAATACTCTTTAAGCAAGATTAGAAAAATCATCAGAGACAAGTTCTAGAAATAAAAAGTGATTCACCATTTTCACCATGTGTCATGTATGACTTACTCAGTAGGTCCTCTGATCTTCTAAGGAGTCTGTGAGAGGATTGGGAGGTTGCCAAGGGAGGAGCAGAACAGGGAGCCAAGTTCCACCAGTTACTTTGCATAAGGTTTTCCCGTAGGAAAAAAAATGCAGTTGATTTTACTTCTAAATAAATGCAAAATTATGTATTATTATTGTAACGTTAAATCTAATTGTGTGCAGAACTGCAGTAATTAATTTATTATCAAAAGCAGCCCTTACTTAAACCACAACTGGGACTGGAATCTTGGTCATTAAGTGAGACATTTGACTATTCGCATGACTGCTTTGTTCAATTACTGTACTCCTGGCTATGGTCTTTAAGTGATTGCATTGTTCATTAAGCAGACTGTAGTCCCAAGATGTCTCTGGCAGAGAGAGATGTCTCAGAAGCTGAAAATCTTTCCCACTGAAATCCTGAGGAAGAGATACTCATGTGCAGCCTGTGCCAAGTCTCCTTCTTCCCTCCCCCCGTCACCCCCCCCCCATCACTCAGTGTTCTTTATGTAACTGTGCTGCCACACTGCTGGAACTGAAACAATTGCTTGGATTTTGTCTTCCTTTCATCTCTACCGGTTGGTTGAAAAATCTGCCTATCAAAGGATGTCAGCTCTTTCCCATACTAGAAGAGAATTCCTTCCATGGGGTGCAGAAAGTGAGCTTAAATCATCAAAAAGGATATCAGTTCTCACTATGTGTGAAAAGGAATGTTTTCGATGGGGTGCAGGAATGGAGTCTGATCTTCAGGAGTTTGGTTTCTTCACCCCACAGAATGAGTTTAGCTTCCCTCAGCCAGCCTCATAAAACAAAGAGAGTGCTCTAGACAAGTGGTAGAGAAGATTGCAAATGGCAGTCACATGATTGCAGGACCTTACCATCTTAAGTGTGAACAGCTTGCTCAGCACTCAGATCACAATCATGTGACTTGGGGAGGAAGATGGTGCAACCTTTTGTGATGACCTGTAAAGCATCCTTTCCTACACTATCATAAGTTTGAACATCATTAAGCAATCAATCATAAACTCAAGGCTACTTCTATGTAAATGAAAAAATTCTAATATAACATAAAATAATAACTAATATCTGTTTATTGTTTTTATAATAAATATTCTTTATTTGTTACATGTGAATGATGATCATGATTATTACAGATAACTAAATGACAATGGAATCTGGTGCAGAGAACCAACAGAGTGGAGATGCAGCTGTTACAGAGGCAGAAAATCAACAGATGACTGTTCAGGCACAACCACAAATTGCAACACTGGCCCAGGTACAGATTTGTACAGACTGATTTATTTCCCATCTGTGGGATCTGCAAAATCTTGCATTGATGAGCAAATTGGAAATTGTGAGACATTTTCCTGGCATTTTCAAAGGAGATTAATGGTGGGATACCCATTTACAAAATTACTGCCATCGTGAAATGACACATTTCAAAGCACTAAAGTTATTTTAAATGCATTTTATGTGTATATTTTAGAATCAGTGGATTTTTCTTAAAAAAAAATAAAAAACAATAAATCAATTGTAGAACCTTAAAACTCTTAAAATAATAAAATCCCCATTTTGTTCGTTTGGAAACATGGCTGTATCAATCTGAAAATGTTCGAGCTTGTAACATTTTATGCATCTGGGTGAAGCATGAATGTACCAAAATACTATCTGCCAACCTATGTAGTCCCCTTTACATTGTTTTATTCTTTTCCAGGTATGTAGGCATATTTCAGATTAAAGCTGTTTACCATTTTATGGGATCTATTTAATGCTAAGAGGTAGTTTTGGAAATAAAAATAAGTATGTATGCTGGCAATTTGCTTTACAGCATTCCTTTTTTTAAAAAAGTCAGGTGCAATAAGAAATCTGCTAGTTGCCCTGTAGTGTTTAATGCCACACTGTTGATTCAAGAAGTAATTTTGGTGGAGCTATTAAGTTAATTTTATGGTCAAATGATTATCCAATTAAATTTTAAATAAATTAAAAACAGTTGTTCTCTTCATAGTTGTATCAATCAGAACAATATTTATCTATATAAATTTGCTGATATAAATGATATAAGGGGTAACAGATTGGACTAGCAAGGGGTAGAAGGAAAATTTAGAGTGGGAAAATGCAGAGTATTATATACAGCTGCTAGACTTACTATACCTTCTGTAAGAGAAATAATCTGATTCCAATAACCATTACTAGTATTATTCATTTTCATAGCACTTGATATGATCATCCTTTTTTCTTTTCACTGAGTATGGCTAGCAAATGGATCAAATGTAAGAATAGTAAATTGTTCAAAAGTACATTGCACAATATGATAGTGAAGATTTACATGAAAAATATAATGGATTTTTGGGGATTTGAAAGTAAAATATTCACTGGTTTGCAGTTAACTTGAAAAGTTAGTACAAAATCTGCACAAAGCAAGAGTATTGCCACCTTGGATGTTTCTTTCTGGGGAAAAACTAAAATGATGGCTTCTGATTCATCATGAACAATATGCCCATTCACAATTTCTGCAGGACGCTGTAATCTGTCTCAAATAGATAGTAATTTTTTGCATATAGTAAGTTTCATAATTTTGTATATCTAGCTACATAAAGTTTATGATACTAACTACATCAAAGGAAAGCCAATATAATTGATTGTAGGTGTATATTTCCAGGTTTCTTGCAAAAGTTAATCATTGCTAATTTTATCCAGGTGGTTCAAATATTGCGTCCAAATATATCTGCTTAACAAAGTCTGGCTGTATGACTAGAATAGAATTTTAACTTAGAAACTTTGCTGACTTCCAGTGACACATTCAGTGTCTCTGGGAATGCCTAGGTGCACACAAACATTTACATGTCTACAGACACCTTTGTATATAGACAAATTCTCTCAGTATAGGAAATGTTATTCCTGATAGATTTGGAGATAAATCAAGATGATTAAGGAGAGGAGACATAGCTGTCTCCTTTCTTCTCCAGTGATATCATTGCAACTGATCTTAACAGGAGAATTTTGAATGTAGCCATATATTGTTGGTAGAAGCAAGGCAGGGTTGGGATTCAACCAATGTTACTACCGGTTGGTGACTATGTTTTGCGTGCGCATGCGTGTGTCAAAAAACATCAGCTGTGCCATCTGGACAGCTGAAAAGCGCTGCACGCAGGTGCACAGTGTTTGAAAAGCCTCTTTTTTCCCTGCTTTTTCAACCTTAGCTGTGCTACGCAAAGCAGCTGAGGTTGAAAAAGCAGGAAATAAAGGACTGGCCGGCGGGTGGGTCAAACAGCAGCAAGCACCAAACCAATTCGGTATCTACTGCTCTTCAGAGCTACCAGTTCTATAGCATCCCACCCCTGAAGCAAGGGTTGGTGCAAGACAGGCAGCTGGTGAGATCTGGGAACCTGTGGCAAGCCACAAAAGAGCCATTTAGGAGTTGCAAATGGTCTGCCAACTGGAGATCTCCTGACATTAAATGTTTTTAAAAATAATGTGTCACTCTCTTTCGTTAGGTATCCATGCCCGCAGCTCATGCAACATCTTCCGCTCCCACTGTGACCTTAGTACAATTACCTAATGGACAGACAGTTCAAGTCCATGGTGTTATTCAAGCTGCACAGCCATCAGTTATTCAATCTCCACAAGTCCAGACAGTTCAGGTAAATTTTAAAATTGTCACAAAAAACGTAGAGCTACTGGGAAATTGCTCAAATTGTACATTGAGTTACATTAATTACGTGGTACATGTACCTACGATGTACCACTTTAATTTTATGAATGTAAGTTTAAACAATGCCTTGTGGTACTTCTCTATTATTATTCCACAGATAATCTATACCATTTAAGTTTAATTATTATTTTGTCTTAAATGTGAATTGTGACTTCCCTGGTATAAGAATATATACTGTATGCACTGGTTAGGGTTAAAAGTTACTTCAGAATGTGCTCAGAGGGGCCTTAGAAGCTTCATTGGTAAAATGGTTTCTCTTCACTGTCAAAGTTTATTTCAGTAAAGTTTTTGATTCAGGTTAAAAAAACTCAGAACAGCTTGTGTCACATCTTCATTGTATAAACAAAATGTTCACTGGAGTAAATAACAAGTTGAAAATGTTTGTGATAGAATAAGCAGTCCATCAAAGAAAACAGTACAGGTAGTCCTTGAGTTATGAATGTAATGGAGCTTGCCCATTCCATTCATAACCCCAGGATTCGTGGGAGTGAATCTCCTACCTTGAACACGATCACTCCCTCCTTTTGCCCACGCATTCACTAATCGAATTTGCGAGGCTTGTTAAGTGCATATGAGGTATCTCTCGGGTTGGGGAAGGCTCTGAGGGGGACCTAATGATGGAACAGGCCACCTGCTTCAGACTTCCCCCAACCCACTGAAATACCTCATGCGCCCCACAATTGCTCCCCCTCACATGTTCTGCTACGCCAGGTCACTTACCTTGTGAAGATCTGTCTCTTCTCCGGTGTCTCTGTTTCTTTGCCTGCTCCCGGCAAGTGGCAGGACGAGCGTGCCCTGCTTGGCTTCTCTGAGCCTACCTGGCACTTCTGGAGTGGTGGGCAGCCTCAGTGAATCTCCTCCATGATCCGTACGGAAAAGCATTTGCATGAAGTTAGGCTTTGGGGCAGCAAACTGGCATTGCTTNCCCCCCCCCCCCCCCCCCCAGGACTGCTCAAACACTTGTCGCCCTGACAGAGACTGCAAACTTTGTCTGCATGGAATGGGTTTCGTTTTCAAGCACACCTTTTTCATGCAGATGAAGTTTCCAGTTTCTGTCAGGGCGACAAGTGTTCTAGAGTGGCCCTGGGGAGATTGGAAATGGAGTGAATTGTTTGAAAACAGACTTTTTTCTTTCTGTTTTCAAACGCTGTCAGATCCATGTATCTGTCATTCTTCAGTGGAAGAAGGGAGGTTTGGATTTGTTACACTTGGTTCCTTTTCCTCTCTATGTATTCTAAGTATCCTATTTCTTGCCTTGTCTTTTTGTATAACCTTTCACCTGATTTATAACTGTTGCTTGGCACCTCGGATGCCTGAAAAATTCTCACCTCTTGGGGAATGTTGAGGGAGGAGAACCATGTGGATTGCAGTGCCAGAAGATGGCCCTGAGAAACTCTTCTTATCTGTTTCTGAGAGAGGCCAGTACAACAACATCTTCACACCTGCAGATTGGTGGAGTCCACATTGGACTGTTGGAAAGGGTCTCTAATTTTCTTTATCCTATTTGCATACCCTGAGGGACCTCGGAGCTTGCTTTGAATTCTGACTTACTTTCACCCCTTTTCAATAAAAGGTTCCTTTTGAAATACAAACTTTTCAAGAGTCTATACTTGTTCGAAGGGGGGGAGAGGCTGGTCCTTACATGCTCCTCATTTCCGTGCAGACAAAGTTTGAGTCGCTGTCAGGATGGCAAAAGTTTGAGTGGCCCTCAGGGTGGTTGAAGACAAAGCAAATTGTTCCATTTTCAACTGTCCTTCGGTCGCTTAAACACTTGTTGCCCTGATAGAGACTGCAAATGTNGGTTGAAGACAAAGCAAATTGTTCCATTTTCAACTGTCCTTCGGTCGCTTAAACACTTGTTGCCCTGATAGAGACTGTAAATGTCTTCTGCATGGAAATGAGGTGCTTAAAAACTGAACTTCTCTTTTTTTGCAAAGATGGCAAAAGGCTTTGTAAATGGAGGAAAAGCTTCCCTCCATTTCAAAGCATTTTGTTGCAACTCTCATCCAAGGCTCCATTTGCACTAGAACAGAGGCCCTAAAGTATATGAGATTACGTGAGATCAATAGTGTGAGTTTTCGCGTTGCTGATCTAGCATGATCTTGCTGTTCTTTAGGACTCCATTCTCTGTGTACACATAAAAGCCAAGAAAGCGAAGGCTCTCTAAATAAGGTGTGTCAAACTCGAGGCCCAGGGACTGGATCCGGCCCGCAGGGTGCTTAGATCTGGCCCAGGGGGCTGCCCTGCGAACAACAAAAGACAGGCCTGCATGCCCCTGCCAGCAAAAACAGAGCTTGGTCCTCCCGAGCTCCGTTTTCACTGGCTGACGGTTGCAGGAGGCCATTGCAGCCAAAAACAGAGCTCGGGAGCCTGTTTTCAGTGGCAGAGCACTCAGGTCACCACAGGTACCCCAATACGAGTGAAGTTGAGTTGACCACACCCACTATGGCCATGCCCATCCCTGCCCCCTGAGGTCAAACACAATCCTGATGCAACCCTCAATGAAATCGAGTTTAACACACCTGCTCTAGGTCTTCTCAAGGTGAGTATCTAGAGGCCTAGTGTCCTGGCATGGTGGTGAGGGAATAGTGGGGCAAATATTGCACAGTGAACAACTGCTGTGGTGCTGCACTATTCGTAGTTTTGGGACTTGTTCCAGGGGCCGTTTATCATGTAACTTCAAACATTTGCTAAAGGCTAGGTCACATCACCCGACGGATGCAAAACATATGTAAAAGGACACAGCAGACGGCCAAAAATCCGGGGGTGGCTCCACCCGTTCTTATCCGCTCTCAAAAGGAGCAAAAATTTGCATAAAGGGAATGGAAAAAAACGGACAGGGGGAGGACGTAGTGCAGATGTAAAACGGATGCTCGATGGAAGCCTAGCAGATGAAAGCGGATGGCACGTCCGCAGGGCTTCCGGGGGAGCATAGCAGAGCGGATGCGTAGCGGATGACGCGGATGCGTAGCTGCATCCGCTTTCATCCTTTCTACGTCCATGCTACTAACGCTGTGTGTCCGTTCCACGTCCGTTTCGCTTCCTCCCTGTGTCCGTTTTCCGCTGGAGCGGATTTGATTTGCACGGATGCGCAGCGAATGCCTAGCGGATATNTGCGTAGCAGATGTATAACAGACGCGTTGGATACTTCATCCGCTCAAAAAGTTTTGTGCAGCTCAAAACTTTTTGAGTGGGTGAAATCACAGTAGACGGATGCTGGACGGATAGAGAGTATGAATCACGGACGCAGTGAGTACACAACGGATGCTTCACGTTTTCCAACAGATGCAAGCTTTTCTCTCCATTTTACATCCTCTTTGCATCCGTTGGTGCAGTGTGACATGGGCTTTAAGCAACTCTGGCTCCCATCATTGACCTTGCTTGTCAGAAATAAATCATAGCAATGTGACCACAGAATACTGCTTGTAGCTATAAATGGACTCCTGTTGTTAAGCCGAAAATATGGTCATATGACTTTGAGGGCAGCTATTGGAACTTCAAAACTGGGTTATACGTACCTTTTCTGGGGTCAGTTGTAACTCTGAACATTCTCTAAGCAACCGGTCATAAGTCAAGGACTATCTGTATTCAAATCATCATTGTAATTCTAGCCATTGTCTATCCACTGCAGATGAAGGCCTCTTCTGCATGTTTCCAACCAATATGGTACTGAGCTTTCTTTTGGCAATAGGGTCTACTTGCCATCAGTTGTTCTAGCTGTGTGACCAGCCCAGTGGTGGGATTCAAAATTTTTTTACTACTGATTCTGTGGGCATAGCTTGGTGGACGTGGCAGGGGAAGGTTACTGCAAAATCTCCATTCCTTCCCCACCCCACTAACCTACTTTTCAGCTCCATTCTCCTGTGCATGGCAACAAAAGAAGACCCAGCCAGTCAGCTGGGATTTGGGAGGCAGAGAATAGATGGGGGTAGGACCAGTCAGATTTGCCGGTTTTCTGAACTACTCAAAATTTCCATTACCGGTTCTCTAGAATTGGTCAGAACCTGCTGAATACTACTTCTGGACCAGCCCCATTTCAATTTCAGTTCTTTTCTTCTCTTGATGATATCGTATATTTTTATTTGTTCTTTAATCCATGTGCAGGTCTTCTATCTAGTCTTGTGATGCTGAGCTCTTTGCATGGCTCTTTGCACCCTTCGTAGCTTTTGTATCGATTGTGAGATTAGTTAGTGCACTGTGAGGTTAGTTATCTGCATTCAAATACTGTGATTTATTTATGTCTGCAATCCACCATATTGCCTGTCACTGTCTAGGGAAGTGAAAGCAGGAATAATATTAAAAATATTTAGTTTCCAGCTATAAATTCTGCGTAGGACACATGATTATGCACACTGAGATAAAATTTTTCTTCATGCAACTATAGGTCTAAGTATAGGATTATTATAAATTTTATAGCAAATCATAGATATTTAGGTGTCAAAGCCCTGGTAAAAGATGCTCTTGTTCAGGGGTGTCAAACTCAATTCCATTGAGGGTCTCATCAGCGTTGTATTTGACCTCTGGGGGTCTGGGGTGGGCATCACCAGGGTGGGTATGGCTAGATCAAGGTCACTTGTGTCTTTTGTGTTTGGCTCACTGGGAAGAAGAGGTGGAGGCAACTATAAAGCTAATAGGCTTTATTGTTAATTTGTATGTCAGCCGTGGCTAGCCACGAGCTTGTGGCAGCAGCTGAGAAAGAGAGAGATAGACAGCTGATTCTGTTTGACAGCTCCTTTTATACGGAGTTGTCAAATGGCGCAGCCAATCAGAGGCTTCTCCGGCTCCTGCTTAAAAAACAGACTGGAGTGAGGACTTGCTGGTCACAACAGTGTCAGGAGCATCTGTGGTGGCCCAAGTACTCTGCCAGTGAAAGTGGGCCCTAAGCTTCGTTTTCAGCTGCGACATCCTCCTGCAACCCTCTGACAATGAAAATGGAGCTCAGGAGGGCCACATGCAGCCTTTCCGAGCTCCGTTTCCTCTGGCAGAGACACGTTGGCCATTCTGCTATTTCCAATGTGTCCTCGCAGGCCCCAGATCTAAGCATTTCATGGGCCGGATTGGATCCCCTGGCCCTTGAGTTTGACATCCTTGCTCTTATTTCTCAAAATCTTCTCCAAATGGGTGGTTTCATTAATGTCCAGGACAAATCTACACATTTTTAAAAATAGATTTACTGTTTCTTTTGAATTTTAGTGTGGGAGAAAACTCCTACAAATAAAGATGGCCTTTGACTTACAACCATTTGTTCAATGACCATTTGAATTTTCAATGCCACTGAAAACAGTGAGTTGTGATCATTTTTCACACTTAATGATCATGGCAACATCCCTATGATCATGTGATCAGAACTCAAACACTGGGCAACTGGCATGCCTTTATATTAGTTGCACTGTCCTAGACATGTGATCTCCTTTTTACAACCTTGTGACAAGCAAAGTCAACAGAGAAGCCAAATTCACTTAACTACTGTGTTATTAAACCCTACAGTGACTAACTGTTCAGTGTTAAGTGAATTTAATTACTGCGACAAAAAAGTTGTAAAAATGGGGCAATTTTTTTTTAACAAACTGTCTTGTTTAGCAATTAGCAACTGAAATGTTATTGTGGTCGTAAGCCGAGGATTACCTGTGTCTAGGCAACCAAAAAACAAACCAGTAGATCAGGGCCAAACTCAAATTCAAGGCCTGCAGGACAGAGCCTGTCCATGGAGTGCTTAATTCTAGCCTGCCAGGCCATTCTGGAAACAGTGAAGGATTGGCCCGCGGTGCCTCTTCCAGTGAAAACAGGGCTTCGTTTTTGCTGCAGAGGGTTGCAGAAGGCCATTGCAGCCTAAAATGGAGCCCATGAGAGCCAGGCACTACCCTCCTGAGCTCTGTTTTTACTGGTGGAGGGCTGCAGGAGGCCATTGCAGCTGAAAATGGAACTCAGGAACCCATTTTCATTGGCAGAGCACTCAGGCCGCCATAGGCGCTCGCAACACGAGTGGTGTTGAATTGCCCCCCCACATCCCCAACGTTAAACACAACCCTGAAGTGACCCTCAATGAAATCAAGTTTGACACCCATGCAGAGATAGATCATCAAGCAAATCAACTAAGAGTTTTCTCTAGAGGACCTTATTAATGTGTGTACACACATGCAGGCATTCATACATACAAACAAACACACGTGCATCCCATATTTGGGTGACGTGTCTAATATTTTCAAATATTTTCTGGGGAACTAAGTCCCATCCATTCAAAGTGCCTTTATTTCAAAAAGAGAATTTGGAGGGTAATCCCCTTCTGATCACTTAGCAAATACTATAGGAATTAGGAAACTATTTTGATTAGCGACAAATACAGTATATCTAGATAGCAAGCCAAAGTGTTTGGTTTCTCAGAACAACTGCCTTCTAAAAATCCCACCCTCTGAAGTCCCAGAAGGCAAAACATCATGACATTATAAGCCCAGTTAATCTTCTTTGAGCAAAAAAAAAAAAAAAAGACTAACTCCAGAAATCATGTTAGTTAGATNGAGCAAAAAAAAAAAAAAAAGACTAACTCCAGAAATCATGTTAGTTAGATGGGATTTCCCTAAGCTTTGCTTTAGTTACACTGAATTCTGCCAACAAGCCCTATTGATTGCAAGGGTTTGTTCAATTTTTCCTTACTGCCTTCTTGTTGTTGGTTTTTTTTTTAAAAGAGCTTGGAAAGCAAGACCTTTGAGATAAGATGGACAAAAGTTTTGGGGAACTGAAGAAATGTTTTTTTACTCTTGGCTATCCAAAAACTGAAACACTAGTTTCAGAGAATATAAAAAAATCATTGGCAATCCCTCATTTACAGCATTTAGAATAATAGTTGGAAGGGACCTTGGAGGTCTTCTAATCCAACCTCTTGCTTAAACAGGAGGCCCTATACCAGTGGTGGCTAACATTTTTGGGCTCCTGTGGCAAAAATTGTCTGCTTGTGGACTACCGGTTTGCAAGTCTTTGGCGGCGGCAGGAATCTGCGATTGTGTGCGGTTTCTGCTGTGCTCGCCTCTGGAGTGCCCCCGATCCAGCTGGATTTGGGGGCTATAGTTACCCCGTAGAGGTAACTGAAGATAGGAGCAGGGGTCTGGGGGAATCGCAACCCCCCTCCTCAGCTGGCTTAACTCCCTTTTCTGAAAGCCGGTGATGTTGCGAGTCAGCACTGGCCTCCACAAAGAAGCTTTCATCCAGATAAACATGTGCAGGAGGAAGCTGAGAAAGTGAAAGGTTTTGGCTAACCGGATATATAAGTAACATTTAAATACCCTGGAGTTTAAATTTCATTAAAGATAACATCGTTCCTGACGAAGACGGAAAAAGCGGCGAATGAAAGTAAAAAGTGAAAGTTTGTTTTCTCATTCACCTTCTTTACGGTGATAACAAATGAATGGAGAAATTGGGAAAACCCATTTTGGCATCAGCAGGTAATCCTGAAAATTAAAGCCAAGGGGACAATAAAGATTTCTGAGCATTGGGGGGACGGACTTTTTGCTATAAGTGGAAGGGAGAGGAAAAGAATTAATATTAAGATTTTGTTAGAGGAGGCTGCTTGGAATTTATAAGATTAGAGCAAAATTGTAAACAAGACTTCTAAAAGATATATTTTTAATTGAGCTTTGTAATTGAAATACAACTCCAGGAAGAAAAAGTATAAAAAGAAGAAAGTGCTAAATGAAACAGTCTGTTGTATTTGGATTGCTTGGTGACTTTGGGACTTTTGGAAATCATTTATTAGCTAAAAAACATTTGGTGTATAAAAAAACTTTTCACACTGGCACATACTTGATGAATTGAAAATTGAATTAAAAAGCTAAAAGAAGAGGAACAAGAAGGAAGAGCTGTTCTGGATTGTTTTCCATTTTTAGAAATGGCGATTTCTACCTACTAGAAAGCTACAAGAACAAGAAGACGGATGAAGAAGAAGCCATCTTTAATGAACAAACAACTTTAGCTGGGGAAGAAAAGGGAAAGAGGGGAAAGAGAATGGAAGAATTTAAGACTTAAAAAACAAAAACAACAAAAAAGGGAAAATAAGATGAAAAATCGAATATAATGTCAGAAAGCAACAGAAAAGAGGAATACAGAAGAAGGTGGAGATTAAGAAGGTGAGATTAGGAGACAAGGGGGTAAAAAGACAGGATTGGAGAAGAAAGGAAGAGAAAAAGGAAGAGAAGTTACAAAGGTTTAAACAAGATATAAAGAAACAAGATTATTCAGAGATAGTGGATAAAAATATGATTAAAAAAGAGATTCTGCAAAAGTTATATAAGATTGTATTGTTGTATTTATACCTGAAATAATGTTAGAAAACTGGATTTAAATAATAAAGCTTAATTTGCTATGGATTATTTGTTTTAATTATATTATAACTTATTATTCTTTTTTATTTTATAATATAGTAAGTAGTTTTCAGAATTGACTAAGCAGAACCAGAATGAAAGTATATATTATTTAAATGCTAAATTAGGGGAAGATTTAAAGGTTCATACTTCAATCAGTGATTATAGGAGAAATTTTGTGTTAATGAGAAAAGATAATAGAAATTGAAATAGAACAGACAAAAGATATACGCATAATGATTTAAATGAGATGAAATAAATAAAATAAGAGTTAAGAGAGTGAAAAGAGGGAGAAGCTACAAAGATTTAAAACAAGATGTAAAGAAACAAGATTTAATCAAGAAAGTGGGTAAAATATGATTTAAAGAGATTCTGCAAAAGTATATAAAGAATATAAGATTGTATTGTTGTATTTATATTTGAAATAATGTTAGAAAACTGGATTTAATAATAGAGTTTAATTTGATGTGGATTATTGTTTTAATTAGATTATAAACTTATTATTTTCTATTTTATAATATAGTAAATAGCTGAGTGCTGAATAATTGATGCTTCTGAATTGTGTATTGGAGAAGATTCTTGAGGGTCCCTTGGACTGCAAGGAGATGAAACTGGACAATCTTAATGGAAATCAACTCTGACTGTTCTTTGGAAGGACAGATGCTGAAGCTGAAGCTCAAGTACTTTGGACACCAAGTGGGAAGAGGAGACTCATTGGAAAAGCCTCTGGTGTTGGGAAAGGGTTGGAAGAAATATCCATCTGGGTTCAGTTCAATGACACTGGAAACATGAAGGCTGCTTGGAAAGATGGTTTATTGATGGACAGGACCACATAGGTTTGAGGTCCTGGGCAGCTGAACACATGCAGTGGAGAGTGAGAGGTATTCACACCCTCTCTGGGCTTTGAATTTGATCTTCCTGTTCCTGTGATAAGAACATGTATTCTATTGGTTGCTATCAGTCTCCCAACTTTGCAGAGGTCATGTTTGCCTTGGTCAAGTTTGGTTGAACCTTGGAGGGTGATGATGTAATGAAGGGGCTTGGTTGTGCCATGTACTGAGCTCTGCTGATAGATAATCCTATTATGTCCTGGAGGGTCATGTCTTAATCCTATCACCCTGGAGCTGAAAGTCTAATTATCTTGTAGATAGGCTTGCCCAGTCCTTCCCAATGGCTACTAAATAGCTGCTGGAGGCAGGGAGTTGCTCTTTGTCTTAAAAAAGGAGAAAAAATGTTTCTCCTTTTCTCATCCAGGGAAATATAATATTCTTAGTCAAGCCTGAAATTGACATATGTGTAGCCGTTTTAGTTAGGTTAAATATATATTCTTTTTCTTACTTTCTCTTTGGCGGTCATGGGGGAAGGGTTTTGGGCTTGTCACATTCCTCGGGGGAGAAGTGGAGATAGGGAGAATTGTTTAGGTTGGGTGGTTCTTCTTCCCGTGGGAAAATGAGATGACCATGCTCAGGCCCCTTTAGGTGGAGATTTATGACATAAATCAACATTGATTATTTCTATTGTAGAATGTGACTTTTAGGGGGTGTTTCTAACTTCTGATATTGTGGGGTAATTCCACATTGTGTCATGTTAGGAACATGAAACACCTAACAAGTATTTGGGTTACAAATATATAAACCAGGATAAACATTTTAATACTGTTACTTTAAGGGAATGCAAGAGCATGCAATTGGGTGTGGTTTCTCAAATGGCCTTTAAGGGCCTGTCACATAGGCCGACGGATGCAAAACGTATGTAAAAAGGACGCAGCGGACGAGAAAATATTCCATCCATTGTTATCCGCTCTCAAAGGTGCCCCAAATTTGCATAAGCAGAGTGGACAACAACGGAAAGGAACGGACAGGGGGAGGATGTAGCGAGGATGTTAAGCGGATACTCCACGGAAGCCTAGTAGATAGAAGCGGATGGAAGCGGATGGCGAAGTGGACACACAACGGAAGGAGCGGATGCAGAGCGGATGCAGAGCAGATTATGTGGATGCATCACAGAAGCCTAGCGGATGCCTAGTGGACGCAAAACGTTCACTGTGCATGTGGGGAGGATGCATTGCGTCAGCCCCGTGGATATAAAGGGAAGCAGCTCGCAAGCAGGTCAC
>BHFT01009175.1:0-23063 GCA_004320025.1 Laticauda laticaudata
CACAAAACATGTCAAATATTTCAAAGCATTTGAAATAGTAAATGGAGAAATATTGTGGAGGAAATTGATTGCCCTTAGAATGGCACTCAGACTATTGGCCCTGATCCAAGCCCTTTCTCCAAGCCCTTGTTTGAGAGGGAGTTTTGGGCTCTATGGAGTCATGAGAAGAAGAATCATTTTTTTCCCATGGGGTAAGACAAAGAAGTATGTATGAACCCTTTCTATGTAGTCTACATTAATGATTTATCATTAATATTATAAGTACTACTTATCAGTAATAATGGATCCTGAAGGATAAATACAAATTGGTTTCTTGACTCCCACTGATATAATCATTCAATGATTATTGATACATCAAAGCGAAAAGCTCTGACCTTTGGAAGACCAACATCATTATGATGACCCAAAGGGTCAAATAAGCAAGAAGAATCCCTTTATTATCTCCAACTTTGCCCTCAATGTCCAGGTAACTTCAGCTGGAGAAAAGCTCTCCCAGGAACAGCCTTAAACTACAGAACATTCACTCCAAAACAAGGTACATACAGACAGTAACTAAAAATCCAAACAACGTTGCAGTAACTAACTTGACAGGGCAGGAGAAAGACTTTCAGACTTGAAAGCACGGCAACACTCACACAGTTGGGAAGACGCTAGAAACACAGATAAACCACGACAATACCACATAAATTCACAATTTGCTTCCAACCAGTTGCTGTGTGTAGCTTCCCTTTTTAAACACTGTATTCCCAGCTGCAGCTATTGAAGGGAATCAGGGCCCTTTGCTCCCCCGTAAGCCACGCAACCCACATTGCTCCCTTCTCCATTCCTCCCTGTGTGCCCTAGGATGAAGAGGGGGTGGGCCTGGGTCTTCCTCCAAATTCCCTCTCCCTTGGTCTACCACTCCCCTGCTCTGTCCAGCCAGACTGTGCCCTTCCCCAGTTTCTTCCACAGCCAACAGAGCCACACTCTCACTCCCTGTCAGCTGCTCGGCCTCCCCCTCCGAATCAGATTCTGACAGGGGCATAACGATCATAGCCATGAGATGTTCAACTGCTAGTCAGCCAACAGAGCAAGTAAACACTTCACTGAGACGGAATATTACTTTCCACAGCATCAAAGGAGACACTTTAAAAAAGCGCACCAGTGAATTTACAGCTTAAATTTTCAAAGAAAATTATTAGGATCAATTTATTAAAATAGCACATGTCCTGGGCCATCAGAATTTTTAAAAAATACCTCTGATATAGCCGATTATTTGAGCAAAACAGTAAAACAGAGATCTGGATATGCGAGTCTGATTGTGGTAAATTGTAAGACGATGCAGAAACAATTTATATTCTTTATTCTTGACTTATTTTTACATTCTGTTTTTATACATATATTTGTTAATGTCCTGCAATTTTCATTATGCATTTTCATCTGGCTTAATGGCTATAATAAACTAACTATCCTAATGTTGTCATGAGAATCAATAAGGAGCTATTAAAATCTAGTNAGCACTCAGGCGTTTTCCAGGACCCATTGAAGAGAAAGTCTGGATCTTGACAGTCTTGGGACATTTTGAAATTAGAAGACACAAAATTCTTAAATATGTCCACAGTATTTGGGCCTTTGTTCCTCAGCAGAAATCTAGGCAAATATATCATTGTTTTGAACCCTATTTATTTTTGGAACCCCAGGTTGAAGATCATTATTTCCGCTGTTCTCTTTCAAAGCACATCTTTTCTGTCAAAGGCCAGAGAAGATGCACCCAGAAAGCCCCACTGGATACCCAGGAGAAAAGGAACACAATATTGGTGGCAAATTACCCTTATTTGTACAGTTTCATTAAGACTCTGGTCCATGCTTTGAATGCTGCATATTCCTCCAGTTCCAGGAGGAGAAGCAAGGGGGTCAAAGAGAGGTTGGGGGCTCCAAGGCTGCAACCTTGGCAGGTAAAAAGGACAGACTTGAATTATAAGTTCTATTTTTCCCCAATTCCTCATATAAAAGTCCTAAAACAATGGTTTATTGTATACATATTTTAAAATTCTTCTGGACTGAAACATAATTCTGGTTCCCATATTTTTTTTGCCTTATCACCAATCAGGCACATATAGTTAAAAATACCTTCTTTACATTTCCAACAAATATTTGAAACACTATGTCTCTGAAAATACATTAGGTATTAAATACCATAGTACATCATTGTCTGCAAATTCACTAGAAATTTACCATAATTTTATTAGTAACAACATAAAATTTTAACTTAAAGAGTCTTTTTAAGTTTTATTTCTCATCCTTCTTCCAGTGCATCAGTAACAAAATGATCCAGTTATATGACTGATTATCTAATAAATCAGTTCTCCAAGAAGCAGTGAAAATAATTTGAGTACAATTTTAAGATAGTCTTTTTCCACTTAGTTATCCCACCATTCAACCCCTCACTTAACTTGTTTTCCAATCATTACTTCATGAAGTAGTATGTTAATACTTTAATGAAAGCAGGCTATTTTAAAAGCATTCCCACAATTTATTAACAAATTGTAATGATTCATGTTGATGATCTTGGGGATGAGTGAAGAGATGCTGACTAGAAACGATCAGATAACAGGGAGGGGAACCCTCAGCTGCATAATGGGCAGGGAAAGAAACTCAGAAGATTTTCTACCTAACAATTCAGTGCATAAAAATTGGTGGGAGATTTCTGCTTTCAGACTTGCAAGATTCTGTTAATGGGCCTTACAATCAATTAGAATTAGCTCCTCTGATCATGTTTCCCATCTGTTTACCTGGGAGAAGATTACCTGGGAACTTACTTCTAGATGAATCCATTCTGTTGTCTTCAAGGAGTTGATGAATAATCTTTTTATTATTTGTTTCTTCAATTGTGAGTGCTCTACAATGTTCTATATAATTGACAAATTTTGCTGAATCTTTTGTTTTTCACTTTTTGTGGTAACTCTTGTTCTCCCAACTAGGAAAACTTTCAAGTTAGATAACTGTGGAAGTAAAGTTCAAAAGTGAAGAGACCACATGAGATAAGAAACCAAAATTCCCGCTTTTAATATTTCTGGATCTTTCCACTTTAGTTTCATCCCTTTCTGGCAAAGAATGAGTTTTGCAATTTTTCCACTTTTATTTTGTACTTGGACCAAAATGGAGAGGTAACAGCAGATCTGAACATCAGGACCTGGGTGGTTCTCCCCAAGCTGGATCACATTTTTCTGCACCCAGGAACTTTTGAAAGAGGGAGACTTATGATCAACCAAGGTGCTGTTTCACGGCTAAAGTTGCTCAAGAAGGTGGGTTGTTGCCCCAACCTGTTGCCCCATTTCAAGTGGGCTAAGCCTAGTCGCCATGATGGATGACCTTTCTAGAAGATGGAATGTGGGCAATGATGGTTTTCTTTGAGTGTTTGGGGGCTTCAATAATGAATGAATGTTCCTTTATTGTCATTGCATTCCACGAATACAATGAAATTTGATAGACACTCCAGCACAGTGCCCCAAACACCATAACACTATCACACCCACAAATATTTAAAAATTAAAATAATTAAAGTAATAATAATAATAATTAAAAACCCAGTCTTAAACCTATCTAAAACATTTAGCAAATTAAATAGTTTTAAAATGCCACTATATACATAGGACTAGATCACAAATGTGCTTTGATTCAAGATAATTACTGCCTTGGAAAAGAAACTGTTTCTCAGTCTATTGGTCCTCATTTTAAGACACCAATAAGGTCTCCCTGATGGTAACAGTTCAAAATATGAATGACCAGGATGAAAATGGTCTGTGGAAATTTTTAGTGCTCTAGAGAGGAGTCTGGTCTTTGCAATCTCTTCCAAAGAAGGAGAGTAACCGATGATTTTTTGTGCTGTGTTTATAACTCTCTTTATAACTAGCATGTATAAGAAAGTGTCCTCCAGATGCTGTAATATGGAACAATGTCCTCTGCTCATTCAGACACCTGGGATGTGATGATTCAACAGAACATGTCAAACATGGATCTGGTGATGATTCTGTCGAACATGGATGATGGCCCCCTAGTTTCCTCTCTGGTGTCTATGATCTCCATAAAGTTGATGAGTGAGGCCATCAAGTGCTGGGGACTGTGGTGCTGGTAGAAGTGTGAAATCGCTTCTTCCTTGTCCTCAGATCAAAGGGAAGAAGAAGGCAATTCTGTTGACTGATTCCTGAGCTCAAGTTAGGACTGAATCCAAGGAAGCTTATTCAAGAGTGGACATCCTGTGGATCACAGTGGAAAATAAGTGATGAAGTTAGAATTCAGCTTCTCCACATTTATATGCCACCTGTCTCTCTTTCCAGAATGACTCTGGGTAGCTTACAATAGTGTATTGTTTGTATAATGTCTCATATATATTGTATCATGCCCTGACCCAGAAAACTGACAGTACTGAAGATTTCTTTGACAAAAGAAAAACACCTTCACTGACATCAATGTAATGAGGGAGAAAGGAATGCTACTTATTTGAACCGTTGCTTGTAAGAGGACTCGCTTCATCTGGAAAACCACTTTGAATGAATTGAATAGAATTGAATTAACTTTAATTGGCCAAGCTGTAGATGAAACAACTCAATGGAATTTATCTCAGGAAAACACAGCCAAATACCACACCACCATCACCCAATTCTGCCAAATAAAGGGGAGAAGTTAAAAAGAAAATAATAAAAAAAAGCATTACCAGCCACACTACATGTCACGTTCCAGCAACCCTCACTCCAACCAATAAACTTTCCGAACAGACCATTGCTCAAAAGTTCACTTTCATTTGGATAGTAAACTGGCCAAACTGGGGGAATCCGCAAATCTGAAAATCCCTGGCTTCCTTTGGCAATATCAAAACTACAAATTCTACCCCCCTACACCCATCATCACATCAATGTCCGCAATCATCATTGTCTTCAACTAAAGACCTCCCTACATATGCACACATCGCAAGACATTGGAACTTCTCCATGGAGTTTCTTCTTGTAAACATCTCAGTGTTCCTGAAACTTTAGGAACTGCCTTGGGTCTTAGGTTTCATTGTTTTTCCTCATTAAAGCAAGACCTAGTCAACTAGCCAATAGCATGTAGGGAGAACATTCGTATACCTCTTCACAGTGGCTTAACAGCCCTCTCTAAAGCAGGTTTACATGAGCCCAGCAGTTACCCCAACAAATCGTAGGTCCTTCATGACCACCTCGGAAGGGATGTTGAAGCGCTGAGTCACCTTGAGCTGGTGAGATTCAAAAACTGCAAATTGCAGGGCAGCCGGCAGTCAGCAGAAGTAAGCACATGCAGTAACTACACTATAACTCAATGCACCAACATTTATATCATCCTCCGAAAATTATGTATAAAAATTGTATATAATAAATATTATAGCTCTTTTTTGGATTTTTCCATGATGACAGTAAGAAATGCAATTAAATGTCCAGATGATATAAAGTTCTAAATAGGAAAGATTCTCTAATGTAAACCCCAAAGTTATTAAACTCCGATTCTGTTATGTAGTATACGGACCTGGCATAAATCCTGGTCTCTTTGCCCTGTCTTCTTCCTATCCACAGGCCTGCGTTTTAATGTTCTTCATTTCATATACTGTGAAACGTCCCCTTGTCAAAGCAATGAACCAGGATCCTCTCCTACACTCTCCAGGTCTCCTCCTGCTTTTGGCTTCTTGTCTTCTTCCTTTTCATGGTCAACCATAAGGACATAGCCAACTGGCTTCTCCTGTGTACAATACAGTCTTTCGAGCATCATCTTCTCATGTTGTCTGTTTCTCCTCTGCTCTTGGCCAAATATCCATCATTCGGTTTCGGTGCTGGCTTTCCTGGCCACAAAACCAGAATCTAGGACAAAAGAGATGGCGTTGGGGAAGAGTTTGGCCATCTCCATCACCCTGTCTTCTTCTGCTGTCCAAATTATTCATTCTGCTCCATCTGGCTGGGAGTTTCTCCCCCATTCCCTGAACTCTGACCTCACTCCAGCCTGGAGGATCATCCTGCAATGCAACGGATGTGGATTCTTGTCATGTTCATACGTCACCGGCAGCGCCATGGGCTTAACCTTGCTGCCATGTGTTTCCACGGTGGCTTTCCTGGCAGGAAAATCTGCCCGCGGCCTTCAGACAAAGCCAACTGCCGCTAGTCACTTTACGATCAATCAGGCTATTGTATTTATCGTCACTTCTTGATTGAATCTTGGCTATACAGCTGTTACCTAGAGCGATGGCCGGTTGTAACATTTGTCTAGTGTACCACCTTACTCTGAGCACAAAGGGAAATACATTGTAGGCTGCGCAGCGTCTTCTCCTATCTTGGCCTTCCATGTGCTCTTTCTCTGCTGGCCTTGCATCTTCACCACCAAGTGCAACATTTGATCCTTTTCTTGAGGCCAGAGCTGAACACAGGGAGGCATCTTCCACAGCCAGAACAAAATGTATGTATAGTAGTTCATTCCTCATCGAGCACGTGCTGGTAAATCGCACCATGACATTTTAAAAGAATTGTAAAATTTTTCTTTTATTTCACAGTAATCACTAATAGTCTTCATTTCTTGCGAGACATCGTGAGAGCACATTTGTGCTGCAGGCTCATATATCGGCGTACTCATGAAGATACGAATAGGATCAATGTTCTAATTATTTGCGATGTGGCAGGGCTATAACTTGTTGTAGTCGATGGATTCGGTGTACCATCTGTTTAGTGCGCGTTCTTGGCGATTAGCTGCTGTCTCAGGGATATCTGTGTCAATTTAAATCTGCCAACACGTGGCTGACTATATGTCTCTCTCTCTGACTATAGAGGTCTCAGGCGATGCTCACGCAGATCGAACTCTCTCTCGTGTTACACTCTGGTTTGTCATCATCTATGGAATCTGACTATGCCGTTATCTCTGTACCTAGTCAACTTCACGAGTCAGATATAATAGCTGTATGATATAGTGTTTAGTTCGTGTCTATCGAACGTATCGATAGTAGGCGGAATAGAGTTCGTCGACTAATCTGTGGTAGATATGTAGCCTAAGTGCTCTTGTGTTGGTGATTCCAATGTATAAACCTGCCTGAACGTATGTGTGTGGTGTTTGATACAATAGTTCTCATGCCGGTCTCTACCGCGCCTGAGAGCCATTGGCATCCCAAGAGAAGGGCGGAGCCTCCAGGGTCCTCTTTGCTGAGATGTTCTCATCCAACGAAGATCCTAGCTTAAGCCACCCTCTCCATATCTGCTCCTGCCCTTGTGAAAGAAGGCTCATTCATGAGACTCCAGCCATCCGTCTGCCACATCCCTGATTAAAAGCCAGAGTTCTTTTCCCCAGATGCTTGATAGTTGTAGACCAGAGTCAGAAGATGCGGAAGAAGGGAGAAGCCCATTGGAGGAGAGTCACGGCCATGCATTCCTGACCAAGATTGGGCCTCCTTGTGCGACCTGTGCAATGGTTCAAGGAGTTTGGGGGCAGTCTCAAACCCACCAGAGGAAAGAGGGCTCCCCTGCTCCTTTTCTCCCAGATGGGAAAGCCCAGCAGTGCAATCCTTGAAGGCCTCACTGGGGTTCACCTCAGCTCCCCTCTTGCGCTTGCTTCCAGACCCGAACTCCCAGGAAATCAAGTCCATCAAAGGACTTGTCCTCCAGTGCCTCGCTCTTGAAGCGACGTGAAGGGGGAGAAGAAAGGTGAATATTCTGACGTCGAGATCCTGAAGCATCTCTGGGAGAATTAAATTTCAAGCGAAAACACAAGGCAATAAAGGCAAGTCCTTCCAGTTATGAGCAATATTTTGTTGCTTAAGTAAGTCTGTCTAGTATATTAATAACACACCTTTTTGCCACAAGTTTAAGCAAATGAGTCATGGTCATGTAAGTAAATCCATGCATGGTCATTAAAACAGACTTTTCAGTGAACCCAATGATCCCCAATAGTACTGAAAGCATCTATAAAATACCCACACCAGTTCCGCATACATTTATAGCCTGAGTTTGACACTGACCATAGGGTGTGCAACAGGTGTATCAGTGTTGAAAAACTGGCCATAATTGGTCACTGTTCCTCCAGTGCCGGTTCGTAACTTCAGTCCCCAAACAAAATGGTTGTAAGTGGAGGAACTCTCTGTTGTCCTCAGAGCCTAATTTTGACTCGAGGCTTCCTGCCTTAAGGATCCCCATCAAGAATGAGCCAGAAGAGGGAATCCTTGGGGCTATCTCTTAGTCCCAACTCCTGCACCAAGCAGGAGACCCAGACCATTCCATGCAATAGAGTGTCCAGGCCTTCTGGAAGACCTCCAGGGGACAGGAGCCCTCCCACTTTCTGAAGGCGAGCCTCTTCCCCTGGTCCATGGGGAATGGAGGGGCTTCTGGCCTGTCCTCAGGGGTCGGCTGGATGGACAGAGAGGCCTCGATCAATTCACCCTTGAATCCCCCTAAAATCAGGAAATATGGCTTGACGATTCTTGGTGGCCTCTCCTCTGGGGAGGAAGCCTTGCCCAGGAGCCATGCCTCTCTGCAGCCCAAAGGAGGAAAGGCGGCCCTCCCCAGCCCTTCCCCCTTTCCCCAGCTTCCTTCCAAGAGGGACCCCCGGGATCTCCTCCCAAGGCCCCCAGGACCACCGGGGATCAGATTGGAGGGGGCAAAGCCAGCCGCCATCCTGGCAACAGTCTGACTCTTCTGGTTTGCTGCTTCCAGGGACCCTTGCTCTGTTGCCAGAGCCCCCTGCAGGTTTTGCCAGGGTGAGGAGACCCTCCAGCCCCCAGCCAGGAAAGCAGGGAATGGGGTGGAGTGGGGAGAAGAGAGGAGACCCCCCAGCCTCACACAGGTGCAGGGTTGGAGGTATTAACCTCCTTGAACATGGGCAAAAAGAAAGGCACCCTCCATGTCCTGACCAAGCAGGAGATCCCACATGGTTCCAGTTGCAACCAGGGTCTTTTTATCTGAGGTGATTTGGATGGGGACCCTGGACAGACTAGGGGAAGGTCCAGGGAGGAAGGAAGGTTGCCTCCCATATTCACTGCAGGACCTTCATGGATGGACAGTGTTGTAGAGCGGCAGAATAACCTGAGGCAAACATGGAGCGAACTCCAGCTTTTATTTTATTGTAACAATAAAGGGTTGCCGCGGCTGCTGGCGGACAACAGCTGATGCCATTTGACAGCTATCTTTTATAGCCAGCTGTTAAATGGCATCAGCCAATAGGAATGGTCTGTGTTCCCACTGGAAATACGGACTGGAGTGAAGACTTCAGCTCAGTCAATTCCAAACACCACACTCCTTTCCCCCAGAATGGATAACTCAGGCGCTTGCGCAGGCGGCCAGATCTTCTAAGCTCTGATGGAGCTGCTGCTGGAAGGAACTTCTCTGTTTGTTGGGTACCTCCTGGTGCCGACGAAACTGGTGTTTTGGCTTCAGGCAGCTCTGGGCGAGGGACCGATGACTGCTCAGGTAGGCTTGCGTTCTTGTCAGGTTCACGGGAAGTTTCCTTGGGCACTGGCGGTTTCCCTGTCACAGGAATATCTTGAGGGCTATCTGCAGATGATCTCCAACGCCTTCTAAGTTGATCGATATGGCAGTGCCAAATGCACCAGTTTTGCAGTTGGACCCTGTAAGACTTAGGACCGGTTACTGCCACAATCTGCCCTGGCATCCACAAAGGGTGTCCCACATAGTTCCGGGCATAGACCTGGTCATTCTCAGTGAATTCCCTTGCCTGGCTATTTGACCCTAGGGGCGTGACTGGGGCATAATGTGGATGGAGTCTGTCTAGGGTGGTCCTCAGACATCTACCCATGAGAAGTTCAGCCAGAGACCTATTAGTGGTGGCACAGGGAGTTGTGTGCTGGGTCAGGAGATACTTAGTGAGCCTAGAGTGCCAATCTATGGGCCCAAACCTTGCCAGGGCCTCCTTAACTGATCTGACTGCCCTTTTGGCCAGGCCATTACTGGCAGGATGGAAAGGAGCTGTAAGTGCGTGCCTGATTCCCAGGTTAGCTAGGAAGACCTCAAACTCACAGGAAGTAAACTAGGGGGCCGTTATCAGACACAATGGTGTCAGGGAGGCCATGGGTAGCAAATATCCTTGATAGAGCATTATTGACAGCTTCTGAAGTTNTGTCAGGGAGGCCATGGGTAGCAAATATCCTTGATAGAGCCTTAGTGACAGCTTCTGAAGTTGTGGTGGTCATCAAGATCAGCTCTACCCATTTAGAAAAAGAATTGACCATCACCAGAAATGTACGCCCATGAACGGGGCCAGCCAGATCAATATGCACCTGGGACCAAAGGGTCCCAGGATCTTCCCACCTGCGTGGAGTGGATGTGGGTAGAACAGGTCTGGTAGCCTGGCATGGCTGACAAGCATTACAAACTTGTAATCTAAGCATCCATGCCTGGCCACCATACTTAACTACAAGCTAGGGCCTTCATCCTGACAATGCCAGGATGGCCCTAATGCAGGACCTTTAAAACTGAGTCTTGCAAATTGGAAGAACTTGGAAGTTGGAAGGCCCTAATGCAGGACCTTTAAAACTGAGTCTTGCAAGTTGGAATAACTACCCTAGTCCCCCAAAGTAGACAGTCTTGCAAAGAAGATAGTTCTTGCTGGCGAGTTTTGAAAGGCATGAATTCGGGGGCGTAAGGCATCGCTAGCCACCCCATTCCCACCTAGTCAAGAACTTGGGCAATGCCTTGTCCCTGGCAGAGTGGGCAGCGATATCAAGGGCAGTGATGGGAAGTTTGAGATCATTGATCTGGAAAACAGCATTAGTTGGTGTAGGATCCTCCACAGGAACAGGCAAGGGGCAGCGACGAAGTACATCAGCGTGGCATAGACTCTTGCCAGGTCGATGAATCAGTGTATAGGAATAAGCAGCCAGAAATAAGGTCCACCTCCCAGCAGGCTTATTTTTTAAAAGATCCAAGGTGTATAGAGACCTTCATTCACACATCATTTGCCAGGATCCTCATGAGCAAGTTTGAACTCTACTTTTCTTTTTCTTTTCTTAAAAAAAACAACTTAAGATTGTTTCAATAGGTTTTAACGTGTCCCAATGAGCTAATACATAGTTCAGAGGGGAACACGGTTTCTTCATTCCAAACAGGCTACCAGTATGGTTGCCCATTTTTTCGATGAGATGTTTCAGGCTTGTAGATTCGGAGCCTGACCAAAACTCTTCCTGGGGAATCTCTCCCTAAGGAAATTCTTGGGCTTGGAGTTAGCTCGGAGTGTGGCAGAGCTCACCCTTCTCCTCTGGGCTTTCTTGGACCTTTTCAAGCTTCTTAAAGAGATCTCTCAGTGGGGGGAATTTCTCAGGCTATTCCTTTGCTCGGGCTCTGACCAACTCTTCCTCTTTCTTTAAGGAATTTCTCAGACCCTGCCCTCAGGCTCAGAGTTTGAGCCAGACCTCCCCCCCAAAATCTTAAACATCTATTTTATTCCACGAGTCACAATCCTTTCAAAGCGATTCTCTCTGGCTGATTTTCTCCTGAATAATCAGAAATACAAATTAGATCTCCACTCTCAGGTCACAGGCAAACCTCTAGTAGGAATTTCCTTCATTCATTCATGCACACACAAGGAATACTCCCCTCCTTCCCCTTAAAGAAATTTTGTACTCGGAAGAACTCAGTTCCACAACCCCTGGTGCAAGCCTCTTTGGTTAGGCGTTCAGGGCAGTCAAAATCAGAGTCTGCCAGCAAATGACCAGATCAAAGTCAATGAATAAAATTTTCCAGGAGCGCTTTTGACTTCACCACTGGTCCCAGCTGGTTCCTTCCGTCTGCCATAGTGAAGGCCACTGAGCCTAAAAGCAGCTCAATTCGTGAGGTGCTGAATGCAGCCACCTTGAAGGAACATGCCTTTGAGCCCTATGGTTGGGTGCCAGGATGTAAGCTCTGGCAGTACGCTTAAGCCAAAAAATGAGCTGAAGCAAAGACTTAAACGGAGGTTTGAAAATTAAATCAAGCAGATTTTTATTCTTTGATCAAAGTTAAAGAATCTGGGAAGAAGTTCCTAGCACATCACAAGGGACATGGGAGGAAAATTCTACAAAATACAGAATGATGTCTTGTCCTTCTTATACAGGAAAAGTCTTTGTTCTTAATTCTCTAATTACCTTGTAAATCTCTAGTCATGTAACTAACTAAGATTTAAGTCTTCCTGCAACAGACAGATTCCAGTTAGGCAGTATTTACCTTTCTTCATTAAGGAAAACAGATGGATTCAGACTGATTTAGATGGGACAATCATGTATCATGAATTATAATTGCTTTACAACAAGTGAAAGGTTAAAGGAATATTTTCCACAACAGCAAGATAAGAAATGCCTATAGAGATAAATATTTTTACATATATAAGAAAACAACTGCCTAACATCAAGATAAGATGTGCCTGTAGAGTAACTCTCTATTTAATGCTATAATATATTTTATTTCTTTATTTATTATCCTTCACTAACAAAATAAAATTCAAAATCTATATATTGTTTTGTAAGAAATATCACTGATCAATGAACTAGAACAGGGGTGTCAAACTCTTGGCCTGTGGGCCAGATGTGTCAGGCACTGGCCATGCCCATGCCTGGTTTAGCAAAGGGGGAAAAGGTCAGGATACATCATGTGGTGATGCCATGATAACATGAGTTTGACTCCCCAGTACTAGAATGAATATGCTTGGAAAATTCTGTTTTCCAAGATCATCTCTGGGTGCTAATACTATTTTTAAGAAATTAAAATAGTTCAGAAAGTTAAGGTATAATGGAAGGTGGTCACATCATCCTAATAAAGTAGAAAACTACTGCATATTTTAGCTTTCTGGTAAATGAATGTTTTCTGCCTTGTGACATATGGAAACTATTTTGTGAGAGTGCTCCCAATAGCCACGATTTGTTGTTCAAAACTCCAAATCTTGGCATCCGTCTCACAAAAATGTGAAGATTCCTCACTACAAAATCATTTCTGTGCATACAAACCTATGTAGGTTTATGTTAAAGTTTGTGTCCTAATATTATTGCATGATATTAATGTTCAACATGTTTGAAGTAGGTTTTATTTTGATTCCCTTTTGAATGCTGCTACAGTTTTCTTTCATAAACGTTTATACTTTTATTGGTGGTTTGTTAAATCTAGCAAAGTTCATGGATCCTCAGTAGGTTGCATCTAGAGGCTCCTGCACACTTCTTCTGAAGTTAATTGGATGATTTATTTCTGAGGAATCATGCTTAGGCTTGAAAGGCAAAGTTGTCTTTCTTTTTAAATGTTTGGATGTTTATAATTTCTGCAATGGAAGACAAAACAGCAGAAGAGCATAAATTATCATTCTGGCAGTTGTGGTTTCCTTTTCTTTACAGTGTGTCATGATGGAGAATGCATGACCTGCCAAAGCCTTTCTTTCAGTGAAGCTACAGAGCAAGGGAGCTGTCCTTGCCTTCTGCCCTTGAGCTGTCCTTTATGAATGTAGCAGTCTAGATACAAAAGCTTGATCACCCATGTTGGAAGACCATCTTCTCTTTTATAGGCCATCATGAGCTGTGCAATCAACTGATAGTGCTTTTTGTTTTCATTAGCTTCGCACAACACTTATGCACTGACTGCAATCTTACAATGCTTTAAAAGAAAAAAATGGAATGTGAATGATCCATGTTTGGGCTTGCAATCCATCCATCTTCACACAGTTGACCTTACATGGAAGAGGCATCCATTTTTGAGATGTCTACTTATTCCCGACATGGAAATTTTCATTTTCTCCCCTTGGTCTTGGTGAAATTTAGTGGTGATACAGAATTCTTGTTAAGCAAGTAAAATTCAGTGGAAATGTTGCTTTTATTTTAGTTATGTGCTACTTAACTTCTTTAAAAGAAAAACTCTGTAATTGAGCAATGGTTTTCAAAGAGTGAGTACAATTCTGACAAATTAATTACTGTTTAGTGGCAATTTTCTGAACAATTGAGGTGTAAGCCCTCAGTCATACTGATCAATGTCAGACTTCCAATTTAACATTGAGAAAAATCCTATGGACAGTAGGAATAATCACTGTGTAACTTTAGAATTGCTGATAAGTATGCACATTGCAACTAGTTTTCTTGGGGCAATTTTCCTTCAAAAAATAATCATATTATTAAATAATTTATTTATTGGAAAGCTTGTTCTTCTTTATCAGTGGGGAGAATTGACCATAAATTATAAAAAAGATAAGAACTTGGGAGTTTTGTGGCATGTGACTAATTTATTGTTATATGGTAGGTTACTCAGTCCACACTGATCCAATAAATTAGCTTTTCAGATGCCACACTTTATTTTTCTCAAATTCCAGAAAAAGAAGAAAGGTTGTTTGATAAATTCCAGACATTCTGTACAACTCTGTTCTCCCAAATGTCAAATTGTTATCTGATTCCTTTGGCTAAAACAACTACCTTGGTATTCTTTCAAAACATTTTTTCTAAAAAAAATAGATCCTGAAATGGAAACCCCAATAATTCAGCAAAGTAGAAACTGTCATGTATACCTCACCTTCTCCTCACCTTCATCTTCATCATATCTTCATTTATTGCAAAATATTATGCAATATAATAAACTTGCACAATAAACAATGTGCAAAGGAGTGTACAAATGGATCTTGTCTTGCTACTAAAGTTAATTAATCCCAAACTTATTGGGATAATTGGGATAAACATTTTTATAATGTTCTTCCACCAGACTTCACAGCAAAAAAGAGAAATAGTTTGACACAACAATTCATTATTAGGGTAGGGAAAAAACAGTAAGACAATAGAACAGCAAATTGAATTATTTTGCTCAGTTGTCTAAGTTGATGAAGATATTTAACCATTTGATATATAAATTTGGGCTTAGCATCCCATAAAAAATAATAAAGATAAAATCAGACCATTAGTGCCACTCATATTTGGAAATGAAACAAAAGAAGCAAAAAAATAAACAATAAAATTACAAGACAAGGGAAATATTTAAATTCAGTAAAAGGCCCTTTTATTGTTCCCCAATAGTCCAACTTCTATGGGGTGTGGGGGGCATGAGTAACAATACCACAGAGGGCTCAGAAGAAGAACAAACTTTTGGAGCTCAGAATCAGCGAATCCTTAGACTCAACTGGAACTCAGGTTTAATGATTCACCTTATATTAAATCTGATAACCAAATGTCAGACTGGAAGAATGATCTAAAGCTGGTGCAATTATCATTCATGTTTTAGACAGATAGTCTTGATGGAGAGTTCCATCTCTCCTCAAAGATAGTTACACCTGGAAATCATAATTAGTATAGGAATGGCCAAAGACGAACCCAAGAGTTTCAAGAAAAGACACAACTGATGGAAACAATTATCATCGCTGTTGTCAGAGAGGACAGTAAAGCACTATGGGGCAGTACATAAGTGCTATTGCTACTGCTATTGGTATAGGAATAATCCAGAACACTCAAATAACATTCTTGTATCAACCACTCCCAACATTTATTTATTTATATGGAATTATTTTTTATATTGTAAGCCATCCAGAGTGGTAAAATGGGTGGCCAATAAATTGGATGCATGGATGAATGGACAGACAAACAAACAAATAAATAAATGGATAATGAAAACTTACTACTTCCTACTACTTTCCCAAATGAAAATTAGGGCACTAGAAATCCCTGGCAAGTAAAGGCCGTGTCACACTGCCCAACGGATGCAAAAAGGACACAATGAAAGAGAAAAATGTTACATCCGTTGTTATCTGCGCTCAAAAGGGGTGAAAATTTGCATAATTGGAGCGGATAACACGGACGCGGGGAGGACGCAGGGCGGATTGCAAGACGGATGCGGAATGGAAGCCCAAAGCGGATGGCACATCCGCTAGGCTTCCGGGGGCCTCAGCAAAGCGGACGCGGAACAGAAACAATGGATGCAGAACGGATGCACAGCGGATGAAGCAGATGCACAGCCGGAAGCCTAGCGGATGCACAGCGGAAGCAGAACGGATATCTCCATTAATTGCGAATGCGGGGGGTATGCATTGCGCAAGCCATGCGGATATACAGGGAAGCACTCGCACGTGGCCAGCATTTGGAGAAAGACCTGCTGCTGGATAACTCGAGTTCTTGCCTGCATGTCTGCCTGCAAGCCTTGCTGCCAGCCTCCCTGCCAGCCTCCCTGCCAGCCTCCTGGCAGCCTCCCTTCCAGGCTGCCTTCCAGCCTCCCTGCCAGCCTTGCTGCCAGCCTGCTTCCAGCCTCCCTGCCAGCCTGCCTCCCAGCCTGCCTCCCAGCCTCCTGGGCAGCCTCCTGCCAGCCTTGCTGGCAGCCTGCCTCCAGCCCCCTTCCAGCCTGCGCAGGCCTTCCAGCCTCCCTGCCAGCCTTGCTGGCAGCCTGCCTTCCAGCCTTGCTGCCAGCCTGCCTTCCAGCCTCCCTGCCAGCCAGTCTGTCTGCCAGCCTTGGTGCCTGCCTTCCTGCCAGGCTTCCTAACAGCCTTCCTGCCAGGCTTCCTGCCAGCCTTGGTGCCTGCCAGCCCTTCCTGCAAGCCTTCCTGCCAGCCAGCAACCCACAACCATGGGGAAGAAGCACAAGCCTCAGCAACCTGCCGCCATCCCTGGCAAAGGGACAGGGCCACCCTCCTGCCCCCTGTCCCTGACTCATCTTCTGCTGGGTCTTCTGCTGCTTGGGCTCGCTATTCTGTTGCTGGAGCTTCTGCTGTAGCTGCCTCCTGGCAGTGGTGCTTCTGCTGCGTACTCTGCTGAAGCTCTCCTGGTCCTGCTGGTCCTGCTCGTTCTGCTAGTGCTCCTGGTCCTGCTCGTGGCTCCTGGTCCTGCTTGTGCTCCTGGTCCTGCTCGTGCTGCTGCTGCTGCTCGTGCTCCTGGTCTTGCTGACCCTTGCTGGTGCTTACTCTGCTGCTGCTGATCCTGGTCTTGCTGCTGCTGCAGCTGCTGCTGCTGCTGATCTGCTGCTGCTGCTTATGATCCTGCTGGTGATATGCTGATGATGCAATGCTGATTATGATCCTGCTGGTGATGATGCTGCTGCTGCTGCTGCTGTTGGTGTGGAGGAGCAGCCCCTACAACCTGGAAGCCCCTCTGATGAGGGCCCATCTGGTCCTGCCAAAGGGAGGAAGAGGCGTATGCAACAATGGGAGAGGAGGCAGTACTACATTGAGGAAGTGCACAAGGATTGAGGTGCTGGAGTGGCTGAGAGAGAAACGACTATCTGTGGCGGAAGGGACACCGGCTGTACAGGGACACCAAGCAGAAGCAGGCTGCTTGGAGAGAGAGGGCGGAGAGTCTGGGCTACACATCGGATGTGCTCCTCGGCTGGGGAAACACATGCACACCTGGTACGGAAGCTGCACCTCAAAAAAATCTGGCCAGGCCACGGTTAAGCTGGACGGACAGAGAGAATAATGTCATGGCCAAGTGCAGCTTCCTGGAGGGTGAGGTCCGCCACCGGAACACCAGGAGCCCCTCTCACTACCCTCTCTCTCCGAAGCCTGCTGGGAGCCAGTCCTCTGGCAGCCGAGAGTCAGTCCCTGTCTCCATGCAGGTATCTGTGGAGCATGCCACGACGGAGAACCCCCGGGCAGGTGTGGAAAGCATGGTGAGAGCAATGAGGACTACCTGGTGCGGTGGGAAGAAGGAGACATCGAGTCCACCGCTGCCAAAGCCGCATCCACCCACACCTCCGCCTCCACAGTAAGGCAGAGAGCCAGACCGCGGGAGGGGCAGAGCCACAAGGTCCTGGTGGAATCAGGGACACCATCCGCACCACATAGGTCTCCTCTCTCAGCTGGTCCCCATCGAATCCTCTTCCTCCAACCGCAAGCCCTTCCTCAATTATGTCAACCAGACCCTCAAGGAGATGGCGGAACCCCAGTACCAGGTAGTGAAGGAGAGGATCATCACGCTGCTTAACAACCCTCCAGACCCACAGGCACCTGCTCCCACCCAGTCCAGGTCTGCTCCTCCACCCCAGGTGATGTCCCTCCATACCAAGGCTTCCCACAGTCCTCACCTACCAGAGGCAAAAGCTACCCGGAGGTCCAGCAGCACAGACAGCAGCCCTTCCCAGTCCAGGGCCAGAGTCATCGGGCGACACCGTTGCCACCAGTTCCAATGATGCCACCGATGCCAACCACGACAATAATGCCACCCACGACAGCGATGCCAGCCACGCCAATGATGCCACCCACGCCAGTCCTCCACCCCGATGCAGACCAGGCAGCCCCACTACACTGCTCCTTCCTCCATTCCACGCGCAAGCCTGCCACGTACAATCTGTCCTCGGTACTGGGGCTGACAACCCCATGGCATGGAGGAAGGACCACTCAGCATCGTTGGGCTGAGCCAGATCTCTGAGACCTTCCTCAACACACCGTCCCCTGTGTCCTCTCGGGGCCAGGCACTTCAACAACACCTCAGACCAGCACTGCAGCAGCACCCACCTCCACAGCACCTGCACCCTAACACCTCAGACTGGGCACACACCTCCGAGTGACCAAGAGGAGTGCCAGAGACTGGCTGCCTGGATATTGTGGACTTTATTTGGACACTTGACTTGGTCATGTTTATTTTACAGCTTGTTTATTAATAAAGTTTATCTTTGTTTCACACACTTGCTTCATTAATTTTTTTCCTATAAAGTCTGGGTGGAAACTTTTAGAAATGGTTTAGCCTTTGCATGCTTGTGGGATGGGTTAGATAGCTGTGGGATGGGCAGGGATACCTGTGGGATGGGTTAAGAGTAAGCTGTGGGATGGTTAAGATAGCTGTGGGATTGGCAGGATACCTGTGGGATGGGTTAAGATAGCTGTGGATGGGTTAAGATAGCTGTGGGATGGGCAGGGATAGCTGTGGGATGGGTTAAGATAGCTGTGGGATGGGAAGGGATACCTGTGGGATGGGAAGGGATACCTGTGGGATGGGTTAAGATAGCTGTGGATGGTTAAGATAGCTGTGGGATGGACAGGGATACCTGTGGGATGGGTTAAATAGCTGTGGGTATGGGGAAAGGGGATACCTGTGGGATGGGTTAAGATAGCTGTGGGATGGGTTAAAACTGTGGATGGGCAGGGAACCTGTGGGATGTGGTAATAGTTGTGGGATAGATAAACCTCCAGTGCAAGCATAGTGGGACTGTATGGTCCACCCTCCCAAGTGCCACACATATGGCCCTTCATTATCAATTATAATGTAAGCATTGATCCACACATGTCAACATAAACACAACTCTTTATTAAACGCCCTGTTCATTGTAGTACACCCAACAATATATGGGCCAATCTCATCCGTGTGATGAGACAGGCTGAAGGAACCACCATTAAGCATCTACCATCCTGTCTTGCCACTTCCACCGCTCCAGCTGGGGAGTTGTAACAGTGTTTCAGGAGGTTGCGCTGCTTCTTCCCTTTCACGTGAAGCTCTGTTGGCCCTTGCACACCCTCAGTGTCTATCAGGTTTTGCCCTTGCCTCCATTCCCCAGGCTCCATGTCCCCATTGCCTTGCTGGAGGTCCACGAGCCTGTTCTGCAAGACCAGGTAGCGGTGCGCATGAGATTGTGCAGGATGCAGCAAGCTCCACGATCCTCCTCACGGTCTCTGGGCAATGCTGCATGTTGGTGAGAAGTACTGGAACCTGTTGGCCAGGATGCCAAAGGCGTTCTCCACCACCCGTCTTGCCCTGGACAGCCTGCAGTTAAAGATCCTCTCTTCACGGGTAGGTATTTGGAGGTGTAGGGCTTCATGAGGTAGGTTGTGAGGGAGAAGGCGTCATCACCCATGATGAAGTAGGGTACATCTTGCGTGTTGTTGGGCAGCGGCGTCTGGATCTGGAAGCCCACCATGAGGTTGCTTTCCAGCCCTTCCTTGAGGTGACTGGCATTGTATACCTGGGCATCTGAAGCTGATCCGTTGCCTGAAGCATCGATGTACATGAATTTGTAGTCAGGCATCGACCATGGCGAAGAGGATGATGCTGAAGAAGCCCTTGTAGTTGTGATAAGTGGACCCGACTTGGCTGGCGCTTTGCAGGCCACGTGCTTGCCATCTATGGCTCCAACGGTGTGGGGGAAGTTCCACTTCTGATACCCACTGCTCTGCAACTTTCTTCCATCCTTCTTCAGTGGAGGGGCACTGGAGGAGCTCCTCCTTTTATTTCTTCGATGATGGCCTCCACTCACTTTCTCTGACAACAAAGCGATGGTGCTGGGTGGCACCCTCCAGGCGTGCTACATGCTCCTGTAGGGTCCCTGAGGGCCAGGTGGCACAGAGTGAGTGTCACCTTGAGCCCAGGTTCCAGGCTGGGCGGGAAGTTGGTGTTTGTCCTTGTCAACCTGGGTGTCAGGGCGCTGCACAAGTTCATCAAACATGGCTGGAGGCATCCTCATGAAGTTCTGGAACGCCCGAGGGTCTTCGCTCCTGAGCTCCACCATCCGCTTGTCGTAAAGTATGTACTGTGCTCTTCTGCGAAACCATCTTTGAAGCCAGGACTTTTTTGGGGTGCCTCCTTTTTCTTCCCGTTAGTACTGTTCACAGAGACTGTAGATGGTTTCTCAGTGTTGCAGAAGGATGTTGGCTGCCGAAAAGGATTTTGTCGCAATCCACGGTGGACATGACTGGATGCTGTGGAAGAGCAAGAGTCAGATGAAGGCTGTAGAGGTCTGCACAGCTGGGCTGCTGGTCTGAAAGTGAGATGCAGACGAGTTGCTCCCCCTTTTTATAGCAGTATAGGTGTCCCTTTGCATCCTCTAGGCATCCTCTAGGCATCCTGTAGGCATCCTTAATATCCGAGATAGGTCCCCTCTGCGAACGTTTTTCCGTTTTAAACGCTTTGTTTCCATTCTGCATCCGTTAGGCATCCGTTCTGCATCCATTCCTGTGTCCGTTCCGCTTCCTCCCTGCGTCTGGGCGGATGGAGTTGTGCGGATGCGCAGTGGACGCCTAGCGGATATAGCGGATGCGTAGCGGATGCAGAATGGACGAATTGGATACATTTTCGCGCAAGATTTTGGCAGCCCAAAACTTTTTGAGCGGATGAAAGCTCAATAAACGGATGCTGGCGGATAGAGAGGAAGCAAAACGGAGGCGTAAGTACATAGCGTTTTCCAATGGATGGCAAGCTTTTTTGTCCATTTTACATCCTCTTTGCATCCGTTGGTGCAGTGTGACACAGCCTTAACATATTACATGTTCTACATTTAGCTTATCAAGTGCTACTTCACAACATCTACTGTCTCTCCAAGATCTGTTGGAATGAAACTGTGATGAGAGATTGCTGACTACTGTCATACTAGCCTGTGATGGCAATCCTTTTTGACTTGGGGGTGTGTGTCAAAACACCAGAAAATGCCTTTGATTCTTCAGATGTGCCCCCTTCTGAAAAAAAAACAATTCTCTATGTCTCCCCCCTCCCCCATCTAGGCCCACCTGAACAGTGGCACTCTGCAGCAGTGCCAAGACTGCGCCTGAAGTAATTGACTGGGTCTCAACTTCAGCCCCAAAACCACTACTGCAGCTCAAAAGGGATGCCTTGTGGCATTTTCCATGGTGCGCAAACCTTGGGAAATCGTGCAATTACCTCTGGGGCCCAATGGTTCCCCCAAATCTGCCCTGTGCCATTTACTTTCTAGCAGTGTTTTCTTTCTATTAACAGGCCCATGTGGTTTATCAGAGACTGCCATGGTCACATGAGGCATTCACTCTTGAATTTGGACAATGCTCATCTTCAACCATCAAAAACTGTGTAAAACATATCCTGTTCTGACACGATTTCTGTATTTTTGCATGGCTTCCAGAGTGTCTGAAAATTGCACAAGAACTGTAGCATATCACCAAGAACATTGCGGCATGTCCCCTTTGATATGTATTCACCATTTTAGCTTCATTTAGAATGTTCAAAACATATGGAAAAAGGTTATAACCTTGTAGCGCTTGGAATATGAAAGGCCACAAAGAAAAGCATTAAAACAGCTTTGCCTTTAGACACTCTAAGGCAGGGCTCTCCAACCTTGGCAACTTTAAGACTTGTGGACTTCAACTCCCACAATTCCTCAGCCAGCTTTCCAGTGGTTCCGAAAGCCTCCTTTCCCAGCTTTTGCAATGTACTTCAGTTCTTACAATTTGAAGGAAGAACATCACAATTCCCTTGAGTACAAACCCAAATGTCAGTCACAAGTGGATATTTTAATTTGCTCCTTTCAAAACTAGTATGGTTTGATTACTTATTATACCCTATGACTATTATTAAGTGTTGTACCTGATGATTCTTGACTCTTGACAAATGTATCTTTTCGTTTGTGTACACTGAGAGCAAATGCACCAAAGACAAATTCTTTGTGTGCCTAATCACGCTTGGCCAATAAAGTATTCTCTTCTATTCTAAACAAAGGGAATGGATATACTTAACAATCAGCATGAGAATAATCCCTTCATTTAGGAAAGAGATTCCAAGAAAGATTCACTGGCCCATTTTTGGATCAGACTGACTTTCTCTCCGTCTCTCTAACAGATCATTTAATGCCAGGCAAGCAAAACTTCCCCAGAGTTCACATAATTTATCTCACAATGCTGCAGTCAAGCTACTTCCTCATCGCTTCCTCTTAGCAGTGCTGTTTATAAGAAATAGAAACAGCTTTGAGCTGACTGGAGTGAGGGCGGGAGGGAGAAGGGCGGGAGAGACATAAATAACAATGCTTCTCATGGCTAGAGCTTTAGGATATTTCTTATGCTGAGTCATTTGTAGGCAGACGTTTTTGATTCTCATTGCCGGTACAAGCCCATATCTTACCCCTGCAAAGTTTTTGGCAGGAAACAGATCTACACAGCAGTGAGGAGGGATGTCAGCGTTGTTGAGAACACATTCCTCATTGCTGTTTTAGCTTCTCTCGAGTGTGTCTCATTAGTTGTTTCTGGAATCATATACACACCAAAGAAGCAAAGATGTTACTGATGAGAAGAAAAAGGAGAGACTCCACCTCCATACCCCCCACAAGATCTTTGTTAGGCCAACCTGAAGTACACCAAATGATGTACAAACTTTTCTAAAGCCCATGTCACACTGCACCAACGGATGCAAAGAGGATGTAAAACGGACAAAAAAGCTTGCCATCTGTTGG
>BHFT01009179.1:0-45197 GCA_004320025.1 Laticauda laticaudata
AACATTTTTCTCGTCCGCTGTGTCCTTTTTACAAACGTTTTGCATCCGTTGGACAGTGTGACAGGGCCTTTAAACAATAAGCCCCACTACTCAGAATAGACTCTTATGTCCATCCCACTCTCTTGACTCTCCTATCCTCAATTTCTGACTAGAATAGGAGATTTGGGCACAAGAAGAATAAATCATGCATTTACTGCAGTTTCACCTTGGTACAGAATATAAATGCAATATGATAAACCTGCAGATAGCACTCAGGTGAAGGCTCTTCTGACTGGGAGGAAATCCATTCCTTCATTTGGCTGAAATCTATTTTTCTTCTCTGGACATCTGGAGAGAGAAGAAAAGGGAATCTCAAAGGGGACAGACTACTTATTTAAGGGATGACTGTAGCATTTTAAGCTTAAGAATATGATATTCTTCCCCAACATCAAGGAAGTAACAGAAAATGTTTTGCAAAAATACTCACTAAGAGGTTTTTAATACTTGCATGAAGGGTATATACAAAATCTTTAAAAATACAAAATAGATTTCCAATTGTCCTTCTACCATGAATAAATTAAGTCAAAGAAACATGGAACAGTTTGAGTAATTTCTTTCCAGGTTTCTTGCACCCTGGGCTATCAGACAGAGGGACTTACAACAGCCAATCAACAATGAGATCTGTGTCAAAGGAAAAGCTTAACACATCATAAGCAATCTTGAAATGAGTGATCCCACTGATGAGATGCTCTCCTTGTCTGTAGTAATTCAGTAGCTTTACTTTCTCCCATTTCAAATTCAAGGGACATTTCAACTTCAGCACCCCACAAAATATATGGGGCAAAAGCAGAAAATAATCAGCATAGTTTGCAGGTTGAGTAGAATCATCTCTTCTTGTCAAATATGTGTAAGAATAACCATTACTAAATTTTCTATGATTTCCCTATTCCAGAGCAAAGCCAATATTTTGTATTTGAAGGAGATGAAAATAAATTCTCTCCAGACATATCCTTCAGATCCATTAGTGGCATTAAAACACCCAGACTTTCTGAAATAAGTTATCAAATAAGGTTGTTCATAACTCTGTTCTTTACATTGAAGGCATTCATTGGGGAAATAGGCAAGAAGATAAGCAAAATGGGACTAATTGTACCATGAATTATTCCCTCTGCAATGTCCAAAGTTCTGGGTGATCTCACAGGCTAAAACGCAGCTGGAAAACTTGCTGATTCAATTCTTACAACCCTCAACTTTTTCATTCATCCATGTCAATAAGAATTAGGACTTCAAAACTTCTCCAAGTTATGCAACAATAGAGTAAGCTTTCTTACACTATATCATTGATTTTTTGTTGTAGTGAGAAAAAAGAACTTCAGAAAATGCCAAGTGGGCCCATTGCAATAGTATTTTCAGATGTCCTTCAATGGCTGTTACATGGGTATGGATATCTGGACAATGAAAAAGTGGATAAATATCACATGTGTACCAATATACCTGATAGCAGACTCAGGTGATGAAGAGATTGGGAAAGAATTTGGTCCCGTTTTGGAGCCTCAGGAAGACTCTGATGGATGCTCAGCATTGGACACAGAAATAGAGACAGGACCATCCAACATTTCAGCCTTCCATCCTTCCGAGGTGGGTAAAATGAGGACCCAAATTGTTGGGGGCAACATGNAAAGAAGACAATACAAATCAATGGTTTCTCATAGAGACTTGTTTAGGACAGTCAGATGCAAGCTACCAGCAGACCTGATAGCAGAATTAGGTGATGAGGAGATTGGGAAAGAATTTGGTCCCGTTTTGGAGCCTGAGGAAGGCTCTGATGGATGCTCAGCATTGGACACAGGACCATCCAACATTTCAGCCTTCCATCCTTCCAAGGTGGGTAAAATGAAGACCTAAATTGTTGGGGGCAACATGCTGGCTCTGTAAACCACTTTGAGAGGGCTGTAAAGCAATATAAAGGACTATATAAGTGCTATTGCTATTTTCCAGCCACTGGTGAAGCAGCTGCCTTTGGAGGCTGAGATGCGTGAGGAGGAAGAACAGCTGGGGCCTGTTGCAGATGCACGTATGTGCAGAGCAGTCAGGAGAGATGAACAACGGACAAGGAGTCGACTCAGGAACCAAAGCAAACCTGGACACTGAATGGCCCCCCCGTGGCTGGGGAATAAATAGAAGGAAAGGGGAATGGTTGTTGTAGGAAACAACAGTTCATATTTCTGGAGATTTTGCTCATTGTGTTTTGTGCAAGGAAGACTGCTTGCCAGAACTTAATTTGCAGCCTTTCATCTGGGAGCTCACAGCCTTGCAATTATTGTGAGGAACTGATAAGGTCACCTGCTGCACTTAACTCCTTGCAGGACTCTTGCCTGAATTTTCAGTGGGTGAATGCAATTAATTCACAAGGTATATAAAGATAAATAAAGGTAGGTAAATAAATAAAGAGGGGGTTTTATTTAGTTTTTATTTATTTGATTTTGTCCAGTGATTATAAGATAAAGGTACAACTATAAACATAGTTAGCAATACATCAAACGGATAGCAATAAGAAAAAGAAAGAAACAATAGGACAGGGATGGTAGGCACATTGGTGCGCTTATGCACACCCCTACAGACATCTTAGGAAAGGGGTGAGGTCAATGGGACACAGTGTAAAGTTTTTGGGGTTTGGGGAAGAAACCACAGTCAGGTAGAGTATTCCAGATACTGACCACTCTGTTGCCGAAGTCATGTTTTCTGCAATCAAGTTTGGTGCGGTTTACCTTGAGTTTCTATCTATTGTGTGCTCTTGTATTGTTATGGTTGAAGCTGTAGTATTCATTGACAGATAGGACACTGCAATGTATATTTTTATGCACTATTCTTAGATTCGACCAAAGGCATCGTAGTTCTAGGATGTCTAGGTCGAGAATTTCAAGTCTGGTGGCACTAAGTATTCTGGAATGAGCAGAGGAGTGGAGAACTCTTCTTGTGAAATATTCCTGGACTTTTTCCATTTTATTAACATCAGATACGTAATGTGGGTTACAGACTGATGAGCTCTATTCAAGTATTGATCTCGCAAAAGTTTTTTATTCTCTAGTTAGTAGTGTGATATTACCAGAGAAAAAGCGACACAGGATTAGGTTAACAACTCTTAACGCATTTTTGGCTATGTAGTTATAGTGGGCTCTACCACTTAGATCATTAGATAGGAGTACTCCAAGGTCCTTGACAGAATTTGGATCATCAACAAGCACTTGACTATTCAGGTTGTATTTTATTTTCTGATTTTTTTTTTCCAATATGTAAGACAGAGCAAGTTTCTTATTTCTGCTAAGGCTGCTTCAACCCAAGCTCTTCCTTTTTCATCAGGGAAAGTATGAACCCAGGAAATCTGATGTCAAAGCATAGAATATTCCACATACATCAAAGACCTACATGCGGTCAGAGAACAACGGCCAATTTCTCACAAAATATTAACTTTGCAGAAATCCTAATTATTATTTCTTTCCTTTCCTANATTTGTTGAGATTTGAAGTTGCCATTTGTTTGACCATTCTGATACATAGTTGAGGTCTTTTTGAAGGGTAGCAATATTGTCAGTGGTACTGAAAAAGCTTTATATCATCAGCAAAAAGAATGCAGTTCCTCTTAATATGATCACAGAGGTCATTTATGTAGAGTATGAAGTATGCCAAGGTGTCTGTTTCTTATTTCTGCTAAGGCTGCTTCAACCCAAGTTCTTCCTTTTTCATCAGGGAATGTATCAAGTGGAGAATGAACCCAGGAAATCTGATGTCACAGCATAGAATATTCCACATACATCAAAGACCTACATGTGGTCAGAGAACAACGGCCAATTTCTCACAAAATATTAACTTTGCAGAAATCCTAATTATTATTTCTTTCCTTTCCTATCCATATTTTAACTAATTTCTATGTATGTGTGAATATTTGTATATGGGTAAACTGTGAAGTTCTGATTCTCACACTCCTTTAAGAAGATTTTTTTTAACAAATTGGGTGTTACTTAAAAAGTAAGATAATAAAGACTGGATAAGCTAAGAAAATTACCATGTTTGATCAAAATGTTTCTATTCAGGAAAGAGATAGCAAATGGGTCACTGGTAGTTCTTATCTGTACACATTTAAATCACATTTCTGTTTTGCTTTTCAAAATAAGCTGTGCTTTGTGTTCAAATCAGGTCGAAAAAGAATAATGAGCACTTGGGGAAAAAGATGCAGCCCAGCAGCCAGACTGGAGCCTAAGATGGAGAAGACCTGCACGGCCACCATATATTTGCCCTTTGCTCAAGTAGGTGGGCACAAAGGAGATCCAAAACACTACAGAAGACCAGCATGCTGAAGGTGATCAGCTTGGCTTCATTGAAGCCCCAGGCAGCCTCCGGGCCAGGAATGCCACCACCAAGCAAAACAGCTGCCAGGAAAAGCCCATGTAGCAAAGTGCAGTGTAAACATGGTGACTGATCCTTCGTTGCACTGCAGGACAATCTCTCCAGCCTGGGAATGCATATCTGAATCTGGAAATGGGGGGGAGGTGCCCAACCAGGTAGTGCAGATCATAAATTGGAAAACAGAGCAAGAAAGACAATGGAGTTGCCCAAAGACTTCCCAGCCATCTTCTCACAGTTATTCCTGGCTTGTGGCAGGAAGGCCAGCAACCATGATAGTTTTTGGCCAAGAGAGAAGAGACAGCCACTGAGAAAATGATGCTGAAGACTGCTTGTCTCAGAAGGCAGGTGGTTTTCTTTGGTTGGCCAATGAAGAAGGAAGGAAGACAAGAAGGAAAGCAGGAGGGCAATGAGGAGCAGGTAGGACAGGTCCCGGTTGTTGCTTTGACTACCGGAGTTTCCATGTGCTTAATGAATATGCTTAAAACAAAACAGGTGCTCAAGGAGAAAAAGTAAAGCAACAGAAATAAGGATGATCCCCAGATCTTCTGTGTAGGATAGGAAGGTTATCACCTTAGGAACACACTGATCTTGGTCCTTGTTGGGGTGCTGGTCCTCTGGACATCTCACACATGTTTGGCATCTGCAAAGAATGAACATGACTACTCTTGATTGATTAAAGCCAGGGGGGGCTTCAAATTTTTTGCAAGAGGTCTCTGCCCAAATGACTGCTGGATAGGCTGGTGGGTGGCATGCGGTGGGTGGACATGGATGGGGTCATGTGATCGGTGGTACATGATGGTATGGGTGTCGTGTATCGGGTGGTCATGTGATTGGGTGGGATGTGGCTGGTGGTCATGTGACTGGGTGGGTGTGGCCACTCAATTGTCTTCTTTGCCCTAATTATCTAAAAAAAGATATTATCAAACAGTTGTTTATTACTTCATGCATTCAATACTAAATAAAAGGCTGGGTGAACCAGGCTTAACAGCAGTAAATGTGAGATTAATCTTGGAGTCTTAGGGACAACCAGCAAAATATGAGCCAGAAGTGTGAGAGGCAGCCAAAAAGCCAATGCAATCCTAAATTGCATTAACAGAGGGAACAATCAAGATCAAGTGAGGGACCAATACCACTCTATTTCAACTAAAACCTAGTAAGACCAACTTAGAGTACTAGTTTTGGTCACCACATTTAAAAAAGATGTTGAGACTCGAAAAAAGTGCAGAGGAGAGCAATTGGATACTGGAGACTAAAACAAGATGAAGAGAAGGACCATGGGGACACATGATAGCAGTCTTCCAATATTTGAGGGCTGTCACAGAGAGAAGGGGATGACTATTTTCCAAAGCATCCCAAGGCCAGACAAGGAACAATGGAAGAAACAAACAAGGAAAGATTCAACAACTGGAAATAAGAGAAAATTTTCCACAGAGAAGGAACCGCTTTCAACCAATGGTTCTCTTCCAGAAGTTGGAGGAGTTTCAACACTTGAGACTTTCAAGAAAAGATTGGACTGCCATTTGTCAGAAATGGTGTAATGTCTCCTGCTTGGGTGGGGGGCTGGACTAGATAGCTCCAACATCTTTCCAGCTCTGTTAATCTTTAAAACTGATAAAAACTGGTAAAGTTGCTCCCGCCTAACTTCACAAATATATTAAAAACTAAAAGCCCATTATGGCAGCTTTGCAAGAACAAAAGGCTGGCTCAGTCCTTGATGATGGCCCATAAATGGAGGAGGAAACTCAGCTTGCCTCCATTTAGAGTGTTGGAAGAATTTCCAGGTCTGTTCCAGCTGGAGAAAGCCGATTGATAAAAGTTTAGGACAGAGAGCTACCATAATGCAGATTTTATTGCAAGTGGAAGCAAATACATTCAGCATTCCTACCTTCAAGGTGAAGTCTGGGTTTCTGAGTTGCAATTTTGAATTTTTCCCACCCCGGGCAAAGACAACCAATGGCAATACAAACAATGGTTCCTTCTTTGTTTTTGATATGAGCTTCCCTTCCTGCCTCAAGAGGTACTTCTTTTGTCCAGTTTCTATTTTGGGAGATGTCCCATCGGGCATCCCAGGGAGTTTCAGGTGAGTTACATGGTTCTTATTTTTTGGGAATTAATCCCCTCAGAGGCAGGGAGTTTCAGTCACTATGTTATCTGATTTTCTCAGTGCTCTCCCTTGGCAAGCCTGAGTGATTGTTTATCTAGTTGCAACACTTTTACGAGTGTTAAATGCTCTTGGCTGAACACCCACAAAATTCAATTAACTATTAAGACTTTCCCTTGCTTCCTGAGGGAAAGGTAAAAAGGGAGAAAAGGTGTCGGTTTATTATTCTATGTGGCTGCTTGTCTTTCTGAGTATTGGGAGCTTGCTGAGGCATGCATAGTCTTACTAAGGGATCACCCAAGCCCCTGCAAGCCCCCAGCAGCCCACCCTGGTTAAAGCCTTAGCTTTATCTTAATTACATTCTGAAAATGTTGGAATTGTACCAGTTGAGAAACCATACATTGAACGTGGGGAATTACTAAGAGAATGATTTGGACATATTGAAAAACTACTTTTATTTCAGATATTAAGGATTGGATTTATGAGTGTGTCATTCATAGAGAAAAGGCAGTTTTCTCCACCAAGTAAAAACGGATTAAATCTATTTACCATTGACTCAGATTTCACAAAATACTACATCAGAGTAACAGAATAATAGAGTTGGATGGGACCTTGCAGGTTTTCTAGTCCAACCACCTGCTCAGGCAGGAAACCCTATACCTGGGATGGTGAACCTATGGCACGCATGCTGGAAGTGGCATGCAGAACCATCTCTCCATGCACGCTAGCCAGGGGTGGGATTCTACCAGTTCGCACCTATTCACTTGAACTGGTTGTTAACATTCTAAGCAGTTCGGAGAACCGGTTGATAGAAGAAATTACTGGCCTAATCCTGTAAGGAAGTCAGGAAGGAAACATTCTGGTATTGCTTCCAGAAACTGCCTCTCCGTTAACCCTTATTACATTATTGGCAGGACTAGACTTCCTGTCTCTGGAACTTCTCTGGAGTTTTTTTCCCCTCCTTTGCTGGGACCTTGCTTGTGTGGAATGACCATTCAAAGTTACAATGGCACTGAAAAAAGTTACTTATGACCATTTTTCACACTTACGGCTGTTGCAGCATCTCCACAGTCATGAGAGGCCAGGAGAGGATAAGTGTGCCTCAGTCTGAGTGATATTGAGTTGGCCATGCCCAGCAAATAACATGTCCCCCAAGCCATGCCCATCAACTAAGCCACGCCCAGAGAACAGGTTATTTAAAAAATTGAATCCTGCCCCTGACACTAGCCATTGCTCATTGTTGCTCTGGGTTCCAGCATGTGCATGTGTACTGGCCAGCTGGCCTTCGCATGCACAGGAGTGCTGGAAAAGCAGCTCCCCGGCACTCAGGCTCTCTCCAGCCAGCAAGTGTTTGCATGCGCGGGAGTGCCAGAAACTGGAAGAGCAGCTTCCCAATGTATTAGAAACTGGAAGACCAAGTGATTGGTGCTCATGCATGTGCTGGGAAGCTGAGCTTCTCGTTTTTGGCCATCCTGCATGGCAAACGAGGCAGCTGCTCTTTCAGTTTCCGGTGCACACATGCACGCGCTCCCAATTCAGCACTCAGTGCCAAAAATATTTGCCACCGCTGCCCTATACCATTTCAGACAAATGATTGTCTCTCTTCTTAAAGACTTCCAGTGTTGGAGCACCTACAACTTCAAGGCAAACTATTCTACTGGTTGATTTTTCTCACTGTCAGGAAATGTCTCCTTGCTTCTGGGTTGTTTTTCTCCTTAATTAATTTCCATGTCTATTGAGATTTCCGCTCTTTAAATTGAAATATTCATCTCCTCTTTAATATTTGATATGCAAATGTCTTTGAGACATTCTGGATAAAACTTTTTCAGATCATAAAACAATTAACCTAAAACCAAAAAGCAAATTTACCACTTTCAGATGATGATTAATTGAAGCAATATTGCAAACTGAAGGAGCTGTGAAAGTTTTTAAAACAAAATTAAGTGAGGGTTGTTGTTTTTTTTTGCATGAATTTGGATTTGGGATGCCAGCAAAGCTGGCATGAGAGGTTATTTTATTCAATGTAATCAGAAGTGGAAAAGGAAATCCAAAGAAAAAATGCAGGAAAATGAGGATTTACAGAAAGCACCCACCGGTTATAGTACTTGGCACCAAATTAAAATTTTACATCCGGAAATATCCCTATTAAACAGTGAAACTGTTCATAAATCCTTTCGTGATTTTTGTTCACATCTCTCCTTTAGCGGCCTTGATTTGGATGACATCCCCTGACTAATCTCATTTGTGCTTGTCGCCCCTGGCCTGCTCTTCACTGTCAGAGGCCTTCAGGAACTTCTTCTTCTGAGGCTAGCAAGGCTTTCCTGAAGGCCCAATAACAGAGCTCCAGATAGATCTGTTATTAGCTACAGAGGCCTTTAGGAAAGCCTTGCCAGCCTGGCTGGCTGCAGAAGAAATGGGCCGCCAAGGCAGGTGTCAGCGTGTGCAAGGTCTGGCTACAACTGTCCAAAGGTAAGTAGTAAGGCAGCTCCACACACTCACATACCCCATCCCTATCCCAGCCTAATTTTTATGCGTGCGCTCTGGAGTGGGCAGGATCTTAATTAGGGCTTGTGTTGGGGGTAGGTTTTATATTGGGCACACATGTGTAAAAAAATTCAAGCTAGGACATTTAACTTCAGGGGCTAAGGTCATTATTTTCAGGGAAAACAGGGTTACATGAAACAGAGATTGAACTAGAACGACCTCAAAAGCGCTTCCGGACTCTATTATTCTGCATTCCTGTACTCCATGGCTTGCTAAGTGTGGAAAAAATAAAAATTGTGAGATAAGGCTAAGAACTAATTTAAGACAGGTAGACAATATTTATAGATATTACAAACAATAAGATTGTGCGACCATTTTTGTCTCTGTGAACGTCACCTACCTTCTTCATGTGGAGCATGGTCCCTTCTGCACAAGGAACACAACTGTAACAGCAAGCTGGCTTCAAGGGCCATCCAGCAGCCTGACAGAATCCAGGGCCAGCAAACTGTCCACACACCGAGAAGTTAGGCAGGGGCTAAAGATTATTTTGAAGATAAAAGATCATTCACTGAAATAGGTGGCGGAAGCTGCATGTCCTTAGAAAAGGAGATATAACAATTCGAAGTATCTTTATTAATTTATTAATTCTCTTTTTGTTAGTTTTCTATTGTTTTTTATTTTAAATATGGTTTTTGCCATTCTGTAAACTGCCTCAAGTATGCCCATGGGCAAAATCATGCGGCAATATAATATTCAATCAACAAACTCCATAAATTCAAAAATATAAATAAACCTGCTGCCCCTATTTGTTTGAGACCTAACACTTGCAGAACACAAATGAAACACAAGAGAAAATGAACAAATACATTTTCTGTGACTGTCTTGTGTCGGCATCATCTCACAAAAGATGTCAGTTGAAGCCCCTCATGTGCATAGATAAAATCACTTTGGGGGACAGGAATCTGTCTCCAAAGAGCCAGCACTAGAGCCATGGTTGGCGAAATGTCTGCGGGTCTGCCATTTCCGTACAACAAACATAAGCCCAAATGGGAATCCCCGATTCCACGCCTGAAGGGGTCCTTGTGATAACAGCAGTTGGGAGGTCCGGTTGGGAAATGCCAAGATTTAACACAAGACAATATGTGAAACTGGAAAAATTATCTTACCCCCTCACTCGACGCTGCACGGTTCGCTTCTCGATGCATTCTGGTCCATTCTGAATTTGAAGTGTCTTCTGAGCAAGTCCTTCTCTTTCCAGAATCCCGACGTTCATTTGTAAATAGAACAGTTGGGAAACCCTCACCCCTAATGAATGTCAAAGTCAGCATTGCCAGGTTCCCTCTCTCGTCCAAATAGACTCCTTATGGAATTATTGTAGTGTTGAGATGGATACTCAGGAAAGGGTGAAGCTAAAAAACAACAAACTGAAATGAGTTAATGGCCAAAGAGAACAGGAAACAGATTCTAAATTCTCCCAAATCTACAGATGACGGCTTCTCGAATTCGAGGATTTAGTCTCAAGGGATGAAATGGACCAGGGACAATTCTCCAGAACTGAGCTGAAGTCTTCTGATTCATTCATTCTTTTTTGTTTTTTTTTGAAAATTTTATGAGTTTTTCACAATAAACCAAAATACAAATTAAATACTTTGCTTTTAGAAATAGCATTGGTTTCAGATTATGCATTCTTCATACAGACACAAAACTCATTTCTATGCTGCATTATTTATGTTCTGTTTCCATGTTTATTACCATTTTGTATTTTCAACATAATTTTTCCCCTTGTTTAATTTTCTCAATTTGTATTGAAATCTTCTCATTCAATCAAATCATTATATTCTACTTTGTCTGTCCTGGTTTCAATTTCATATTATCTTATCTCATTAAACAAATTTTCTCCTGTAGTTACTAATTGGAATATGACACCTTTATATCTTTAATTTTTAATCCAATTCAACTCTTATAAATTTTGATATATACCTTAAGGTATGACATCACATATAAGTAACATAATACATAACTTCCATTGAATTCTGCTTGGTACATTCTTATAATAACACTTGTCCTGTCCTGTTTAAATTTGATATTATCTTTTCTTATTAAACAAATTTTTCCCTGTAATTACGAATGTCGAGTAATGACTAACCTTTCCATCCTTTAATTTTATCCATTCAAACTCTAGTAAACTTCAATATATAAGCTTTTGAGATTATAGCATTTTCATATAATCATAACTTTCCTATCGGATTCTGCTTGGTACATTCTTAAAATAGAACAACTATATTCTCAAAGAAAAAAATAATATACATAATGTAAATAAAGCACACATTCCATTCCCAAATTCAGTTCTTATCTATTAATTGCATTAAAATCTTTAACATCTTTACATTTCTTTCTTCAATTGACATATCCATACTTTGTTTGTCGGACAACTGTAAAACTTTCCATGATTAATCTCTTTTATTCCCACATTTCTTACTTTCTTATATTTTTATTAAATCATTACAATAATTAAAAATGTTCCCGTTTTAATTCTTCAATCGTTTTATAATTCATTTATTTATTAACAAACATTCGCAACTTACTTACATATCGAAATTTAATCCATCATCATTATTTCCTAAAATTAATTTCTATGGTATAATAACAATGCTATCTTATGCTAACTATTGACAGGACATCCCTTTTACAGCTTAAATTTTCACGCACATCTTATCTCAAAACAAGCTTATGGTTACAATCCTTATATCTTTTCCTGTATCTCCATTTCTGTTTCTGTCTTTTACCAACTTCTTTTCCTTACCTTTTCGCCCCTCTTCTTCTCCTCCCCTTTTTTACCCCTTGTCTCTCTACTTCTAACTCTCTCATGCTGTAATCCCCTCTTCTGTTTGCTTCTCTAATATTATACTTATCTTTCAAATTGTCCTTCTTTCTTTTTGGTTGTTTTTTCTTGTCTAAACCTTTCATTCTCTTTCCCCCCCTTTTCTTTTTTTCCCCACTTAAAAATTATTTGGATCATTTAAAGATGGCTTCTTTCTTTATCCCAGTCTTCTTGTTCCGCAAAGCATTTCTGTTGTTTTTCATAGTTCCAGATTGCTCCATTCTAAAAATTGACAACACAAAGCCAAATAACTTCTCCGTCTTGTGGCATCTTTCTTTCCATTTTTTTAAGTTCTGCTTTTCAGTTCCTCAAGAGTGATACTCATTTTAAAAACTTTAAACAACCACCCAGTTAATTTTAGTCACTCTAGTTATAAAAACCAAAAATCACCAAATAATCCAATAGTCCAAGGCTGTCACTACTTATTTATATTTTTCCCCTTTATCTTCCTGGGGTTTCTATTATTTTGTGTTCCAAGTTTCCATTTAAAAATGTATCTTTGAAGAATCTTAATCAAAATTTCACTTTAAAATTTTCAGATCCATTCCTTAATTCCAGTAGTCACCTTCATTTTTTGCAAATCCTCCCCTTTTATTCTTTTTTTCTCCCTTTCCAGCTTTGAAAAAACTTTTAAAATGTCCAGAATCCTTTTTATCCCTTTGATTTTTATTTCCCAGCTGAGTATGCAAGTAATGTCAAAGTGGATTTTTTTTTTCCAGTTTCTTGCTAAGTCTCCTTAGTGTTTAATTTAAGGAAGGAAGAAAGAAACTAATCCTTTCCGCTTTTTTCTGCTCTCCTTCGCAGCTTCAAAAAAATCTTCTTTGGGGAATCAATGTTGTTAATTTAAATCCAGGGTACCTTATTTTTGTTCCTTTTGTTGTTTGACTGCTTAACCAAAACTTTCTCTTCTTATCTTCCCTCCTGCACATTCTTTCCGCGGTCGAGCTCTTCTTTGTGGCGGCCGATTTTTCTGACGCCGGCTTGCAACCGCCTTTGAGGAAAGGGAGAAATGGCCAGCTGGGAAGAGAGATGCGGCTGCTCCTCAACCCTACAGGCAGTCTCGCCCTCTCTTCACCACCCCCTCCCCCCCCGCCCCCCGCCGCCCCCCTCCGGTCCCCTCCGCCCGCCGCCCCTCTCCTCCGCCCCGCCGCGCTCGCGCGCGCCCCCCCCCCCCGGCCGCCCCCCCGCCCCCCCGGCCCCGCGCGTCTATGGTGGCTTAACCCAAAACCAGCCAGCTCGGGGGCGCTCCAGCAGCTAGCACGGGGATCGAAGCCTTGGAGAAGACGAGGTTTTGGTTCCTGGTCACTGAAGATAGCCTCAAAACAGAAGTCCAAGATCTCTGAATTCATTCTTGATTTGGAACAAATCAACACTAGTCTGGTTATTGTCTCTCCTCCCAGTCATTTTCGCGCAAAACTTCACTTCCGCTTTAGGCAAGTCATGGATGACCCAGCCTAATAGATTTCAGAGATGGTGGAAACTGCATGCAGATGGTTTCAGAATGAAGATGGCAAGGCTACTTTAAAACGCAATATAGCTGATATGGCTTAAACTTTCCCACTCGTTAGAGCCGATGATTCAAAATGAAAAGCACATCATGGGAACAGGAGAAAAAAAATATTATTAAGTCATATTCCTGTGATGTTTAGCTGCAAATTCAGAAACTAGTAGAGAAACCATTGGACCCAGAGGTGGGAAAGCTCAACTATCTTGTTCCACTACCAGCAATGGACTGATGTGTGACTGCACCAGTCCCCTCCTTCCCAGCTTCCAAAGTGATGTAGCTTAAATGTTATGTATAATTCAAGGAGTAAAAAGGAAAAAATTACGATTGTACCTTCTCATTTCATTTATATTCATTATATTTTATATTGACGTTGTAAGTAAACTACACAAATTCTTGCTTGGATTTATTTGCTAGCTATAGAAGCTCTGCCAGGGAACATGACTAGTGACACCATATAATTATCTTCCTCATGTGAAATCAGGTAAAAACGCAAGTTAAATTGTATTATTTATTTTAAGGGATCTCCATAATTAAGAATAGGAGAAAGATTATCCTGTTCAGTAAAAATATTTTGTGGTAGAAAACAAGTACTGCCAGGCTGCAGTCGTTGACCTTTGATCTGTTTCCATTCTTTGTGGCCCTTCTCTGGGACTGGAGAGAATAGGCTGGCATGTAAAGCATGTGCCAACTGTCTGGATGGTGTTGTAAATGTGGTAGCCATCCAGGGACAGAATCCTTTCCCTTCAACCATCTTGAAGCCATTGGGCACTCCATTTTTTCTTTTTCTGTGCACGCTTTTCCAGCCTTTCACGGACAGGACATGCTTTGAATAGGAAACACAAATATAGCTCAGCCTATAAATCTCTCAGTAAAAGAGTCAAGTTGTGCAGGACGATCACGATTTATTTTTTTTTCCTTGTGCGACTGAAGTAAAGAAAATATCCCTATGTAGCTTTTGTTCTTGAATATTGGAATCAATGACATATATGGAAGGTGAGGTCCCAGAATAGATGTTTATGGATCCAAACTTTATCATCATATATCCCCCCTTTCTCATCAGGAAATCTAATACACCTGAAAATCTTCGCAAACTTGTAACCTCAGCAATGATAAATAAGATACGTTGATTGGATTCCACTTGTTGAAAAGCCCAACTCTTATCCTTGATGATGAAACATGAAATATCTGAGAAAAGTTCGTGTGAAAACAATGCAAATACCATTCTGGTCACTTATGGGTGTGAAGAGTCTTAGAATTTCTCTCCATTTTCGGTATCTGCAGCAAATGAGTCCAATCAACGTTCCCTTGAAAATATTGGAGTGATTTTGATGATCGCTAGAATTACTCATGTTTCTGTGGGAAAGTTGAGTAATAAAAAGGAAAGTGTTTTTGTCCCCTCAAAACCGAGGGAAAGGGAAATTGTAACCGGACCTGAAATGAAGGCAAAAATGTCAACATTTTTCTCTCAGTTAAGACAGCAAATATTGGTTCCAGATTCTGAATAATAAACTTAAATCTGATATGTGTCAGGCAAGATAATCCGTCTTTGGTCTTTTAGCTGCCAGATTTGATGATTGGTGGTGGTTGATACCATTATGTTTGATGTGTGGGCGGTGTGCTGGTGTTGTGTGGTATCTAGTGTTACTAATGGTATCCATAATGTTGGTGTAAAACTAGGTCCAACTTCTAAATATGTATTAAATCTAGCCAGCTAGACATTTTTTGTCTCTGTCTTCTCAGGGTAGTACATCGTTGTTTCTATACAACACTAATTGTTGTAATAAAACTACAGTTCTATGCCAGGAGTTCAATTCAAGGATTCCATGGTCCCATCCCGCGAGGTGCTTAGATCTGGCATTGGAAACAGGCTAAGGACTGAGCAACGGTGCCATCTCCCAGCAAAAACAAGCTTGGGAGGACCACATGTTGGCCTTCCGGCTCATGTTTTTGCTGCAGAGGGCTGCAGGAAGCCAATATGCAGCCAAAAACCGATCTCAGGAGCCCATTTTCGCTGGCAAAGGCACTTCGAGCCAACGGTGCACGCTCAAAAAATGAGTGTGAGCTGGCCACGCCCCTGCCACATCCCACCGCTGGCCATGCCACCTGTCCACCACTACTGCCCCAATGGCAACACAACCCATGATGTGGCCTCTCAATGAACTGAGTTCGAACCGGCTGTCTATGCAATGTGAATAGAGAGAAAGAAAAAATTGCTATTTTATCAATCTGAACCACTGGTCTGTCAATGTACAAGGCACTGTATATAATTTGCTTTTCATCAAAATCTAAATATAATGAACATAATCAAAATCAAATATAATGAATATTCTATAAAATTAAAAACTGAAGGAACAGCATACATTGGTATTTGTTTTACAATAAAACTTTGAGTCTTCAAATTACTTGCTATTGTAATTAACAGGTGGTTAAGGAGTAAGGAATGAATGAATGAATTTTATCATGTCTTGTGATACACAGTATATGCATATCTATTTGTGCATGTGTACATGCGAATGTACATAACATGAAAATTTTAAAATATCGATGTAAAAGCTTTGTTCTTATTAATAAAAGACAAACAAAGTTAGCAATTTTGATATAGAAAATAATGAAATTATTTTAGGAGCAAAAATAATAATAAAAGGCAAAACACTGAGAATCTGTTGGGTTTCTGAATTCTTTCGTTTTACACATCTGCAAATTTGCTATTTCTATAAATGTTTATGCCCCCTGAAAACCAAATNAAATTTGCTATTTCTATAAATGTTTATGCCCCCTGAAAATCAAACTGTAGATGGTGATATACATCCTTCTGCATCACAATATGTAAGTATAGGGAATATTCTTGCTTAAATTTAGTTAAACCTCTATTGCATATATATAGACCTACCTGTGGGATCTTGTAGGGATTCAACAAATTTGAGATATCAATGGACATGTCTGCATCCGCTCCTTCAAGGACCACCAACGTGTTTTTCCTCTTTCCACAGCTATAATTTGGAACATCTGCCTCTCCCTTTGAAAGTAGGTCCAATAAAGCCTTTGCAGTCCCTTTTCTGCTGGAACCACTTTCGTGAACAGTGTAACCCACAGTGACATTGGGTAAGATTTGGGAATTCTGGTTAATCTCCTCAAGGGCAAAAAGGAAGGACAAGACTTTCCAGTGTTCTGGGTTGTCCATTCTGAAAATACAGTTATATCACAGTTTCATTCTGCATTGCATCAGAAAAACACATTTAAAAGATTCTCCTTTGATTGTAAGGATAATAATAAATACTTATCAAAAAAAACTTCTGGGTCTTGTTTTCAAGAGTACAAGTGAATCTCATTGTTTCCAGGCAACACAATACCTTCACCAGAGGGGAAGACCTACCTAGGAGCAGCCAGTGTTTCAGGAAACTTGATCCTAAGATCTTTGGAATCTGACAACCAAGAACAAGGAGACTCAAAGTCATTCTTCTCCTCACCCTTTCCCAGCAGTAAATTGGCTAATCTAATCCCCCACCTTGCCCAGTAGTACATTTGCTAAAAACCTAGAAAGCTTCTATTAAACAGCCTTACCTCTCAGAATAGAAGATTACATCTACCACTACTTTCTTTCGCAACTTGTATTTGTGTTTCTTTCCAAACTGAGGAGTATCACACTCAGTGTTCAATTATACAGGAAAACTGCTTCCAGTTCATTTTGAAACCCTTTTAGTGGAAGAGCAGATTGGGGGCAACAAGAATGGAAGGCACTTATATATCCTCCCCTCTATCTAAATGATAATAAATCAATCATTTAGTGCAGTCCAACCCTCAGTACAGAACCTACATATGAAATATTATAAATCTGTGGAAGGCATCCTTTAACTATGAATTAATTAAGGTGGAGACACGTGGAACATTTTGTGTAGTTTCTTCCCAGGTTTCTTGCCACCTGGTTTAAGTTACCCTTTATGAGATGAGTTACCAATGGAATCCCCTCATACAGCTCAGTTGTTTGTATCTGACCTTTCTTCCATGTCAATCTTGTTGTACAATCTCTCACACACAAGAAATAGAGAGGCTGTTCCTCTGGGTAAGACATAGGAACTTACAAAATAGTATTAGCTGNCAAAATCAAGGAAGCAACACAATAACTGTATTGTGAAAACATTCAGTAAAAGGTTTTTAATACTTGCATGAAGGGTAAATACAGAACTTTGGGAAGTACAAAAAGGATCTTCAACCATCCTTTAACCATGAATTAATTAAGGTGAACACACGTGGAACATTTTGTATGGCTTCTTCCCAGGTTTCTTGCCACCTGGTCTAAGTTACCCTTTATGAGATGAGTTACCAATGGACTCCCCTCATACAACTTGGTTGTTTGTATCTGACCTTTCTTCCATGACAGTCTTGCTGCACAATCTCTGACATACAAGAAATAGAGAGGCTGTGCCTCTGTAAGACATCGGAACTTACAAAATAGTATTAGCTGTGGGAGCTGAGTCAAATAGGAAGAAACCATTATAAATTCTGTGGAAGGAAGAAATCCCACTAATGAGAATGTCTCCTGATCTGTAGAAATTTTCTTGCTTTATTTTATCTGGTTTCAAATTCAAGAGACATTTCAGCTTCAGTGCCCCGTAAATCATGTGGGGCAAGAGCAGAAGAATAATTTGCAAGACCATAGTTGGGGACAGTCATTTGTTCTTATCCAATATATCTAAGAATAATCAAGGACTTTTTAAAAAATTTCGCTTTTTCAAGAGTTAAGCCAAGGTTTTATATTTGAATATAAAAATCAGTTCTCAACCTACTGAGCTAAGAAGGCATTCTATATGGCTTAGAAGGCATTAAACCACCCAGATTTTCTGGCACAAGTTATACTGTTCCTAAATCTGTTGTTTATACTGAAGGCAATCATTGGGGAAAAGGTCTGGAGAATCAGGAATAAGACAACCAAGGTGTGACTAATTATAATAAGAAACATCACCTCTGCAATATCAAAAACTCTGGTTGATTACAGAGAAAAGACACAGCAGGAGAAGGTGCTGATGCCATTCTTACAAACATCAATGTTTTCATTGATCCATTTAATAAGAATCAGGATCCGGAGAATATTTTTAGTGATGCAACAATAAGGGGACCAATGGCTTGTAAAAGGCCTTAGACTAGGCCAGGGGGAAGGACTAAAAAATGGTTGATTTCATCCCCCACTCATCAATCATAGAGTTCATCATGAACACCAAACCAAATTCCACCCTTTCCCTTTTAAAGACATGTGAGATCCCTCCCTTAGTTACTGTATTTGTATACATTTCACATTGTCACCTTTTAAGTGATTGTCATTAAAATCAAATGTGCCTTCCAATAAATATCATTTGTCAGCTAAACCCAAACACCATGCAGATATCATAGCAAAATACAATAGATGGATTCCAATGACATATGACAGTGATGGCTCACCTTTTTTGGCTCCTGTGCTCAAAATTGTGTGGGTACTAACGTGCACACGTCATGTGCCAGCATCCAGAAGGGATGGGAGAGTCCTATCAAATTCTGTACCTCTCAACAGCGGTGTCCCCTACGGCAGTGTTCTAGGACCAACTCTAAATAAATGACCTCTGTGATCATTTCAAGAGCAACTGCATTCTCTTCGCTGATGATGTAAAGCGTTCAACACCACAGACATTACTGCTACTCTTCAAAAAGATCTTGACTATGTATCAGAATGGTCAAACAAATGGCAACTTGAAATCTCACACAAATAAATACTCTGTCCTACATATTGGCAAAAAAAATCAGAAAATAAAAAAAAAATTATTTCATCCATCTGGGACCAGCATTACATATCTGATGCTATGACCTGTTGCTTTTGTGTGTTGGACTAGTGAGGAAGTGTGTTCCAGATTTTTTACTTCATATATGCCTTGGTTTTCCAGGTCAATTTTATCTTTGGGGTTTCTTAGGATGGCTGCTATTTTGCTGTCTGTTTTGAAGGCAGGCTTGATGTGATGCCTGTGTAATATCTTACTGATTTTGTCTGTAGTACCATTTATGTAGACACTCATCAGATCCAAGTTTTCCTCCTATAGAATAAATCACAGGTGTCAAACTCACCATGTCACTTTGCTGTCATGTGACATTTCGTGACATTTTCCCCCTTTGCAGAGCTGCGGTGGGCATGGCCCACACATGATACATCTGGCCCATGAGGACATATTATTTTGTTTCCAGCATTGTGCAAATGCTATCCTTATTGCTGTCAATATATGTGGCAAAAAATATTTAATCTTTTTCCTATATTTCCCTTTAATTATTCCCAACAACAACAATTCCGGTTAAAACACTATCCGATCTTCCACTAATTCTTGTATCCAACTCCATATTTTAGTCCAGTATTTTTGGGCTTCCGGGCATGACCATCACATATGATAGAAGGTACCTTGGTTCTGTATGCATTTCCAACATTTCAGATTCATGTTAGGGTACATTTTAACCAATCTCATTGGTGGCAAATGCCAACGATAAACATCTTGTACATATTTTTAATTAACCTATGTTAATTGTGATACAAGGCCATGATATAGAGACAAAAAGCATTTTATCATTTATTAGTGTGAAAAGAGGCATATGGAAAATGGAATATGGAGACGCCTCTGAAGCAGGATCCAAAGTCAAAAAATTGCTGTTTTAAAAAGATCTCAGCATGCCAAAAGAAGAAGAAGAAGAGATGTTAAACTTCTTTCAGTGTTAAATATCAGTAGTCCTTGCTTACTGACTTCTCCTTTGGCAAGTGTTCTAAAGTTATGACAGTACTGAAAAAGGAGACTTACGGCTGGTCCTTGAAGTTGCAGTCATCAGTGTCCCCACTGTCATGTGATTGTAATTAAAATGCTTACAACCACATTTACAGCACACATTTTGAACAGTCACACTTGTAGCCTCCATAACTGGGATTCTGATAAGCAAAGTCAATGAGGAAACTGGCAAATAATGACCTTGTGACCAGTGGTGGGAATCAAATTTTTTTACAACTGGTTCTGTGGACGTGGCTTGGTTCTCCGAACTTCTCAAAATTTCCACTACCGGTTCCCATATGATCATATGATTATGTGGGATAAAATGTAAAGTTTCCATTCTACTACTCCTTTAAAGAAAACATTGAGTTGAACAAATAGGGTGTTACTTAAAATGTAAGTATAAAACAAATAAGCTTCCTAAAGAAATTTTTGTTTTTGATCTAAAACATTTGTCTTTGGGAACAGAGATAAGCAAATGGGACGTAGGCTCCTTGCTAGGTGCCCACATTTAAAATTACAATTCTATTTTGCTTTCAAAATAAGCTGCTCCTTTGTATTCAAATCAGGTCAAAAAAGAATAATGTAGCACTTGAAGAAAAAGATGCAGCCCAGCTGCCCACCACTGGAGGCTGAGATGGAGAAGACCTGCATGGCCACCATATATGCGCCCTTGGTGATAAGGTAGGTGGGCACAAAGGAGATCCAAACACTACAGAAGACCAGCATGCTGAACGTGATCAGCTTGGCTTCATTGAAGGCCCCAGGCAGCCTCAGTGCCAGGAAAGCTACCACAAAGCAAACAGCTGCCTGGAAGCCCATGTAACAAAGTGCAGTGTAAAACATGGTGACTGATCCTTCGTTGCACTGCAGGACAATGTACACATTCTTTTCCAGAACCTATTCCTTGGTTCTTCACTGAAGCCAACATGTCCTATCCTGTAGCACCTGATAAATGCTTTGGGGACAGAAATGTCTCAGTAATCTCCAAAGACCCATGCAGAACATCTCTGGTTCNACCATGATGGTTTTGGCCAAGAGAGAAGAGACAGCCACTGAGAAAATGATGCTGAAGACTGCTTGTCTCAGAAGGCAGGTGGTTTTCCTTGGCTGGCCGATGAAGAGGAAGGAACACAAGAAGGAAAGCAGGAGAGAAATGAGGAGCAGGTAGGAAAGGTCGCGGTTGTTGGCTTTGACTATTGGAGTGTCCAGGTGCTTAATAAATATGCTTAAAACAAAGCCGGTGCTCAAAGAGAAAAGTAAAGCAAAGGAAGTAAGGATGGTCCCCAGATCTTCTGAGTAGGATAGGAAGGTTATCATCTTTGGAACACATTGATCTCGGTTCTTGTTGGGTTGCTGGTCCTTGGAGCATCTCAAACAATGTTTGGCATCTGCAAAGAACAAATGCAACACTCACGTACTTCAGTGATTTGAAAATCTCTTGATGTTCTCTTCTCTTTGTAGGATTTTTGTTCACAAGACTGTCAATAAGCACAGGTAGGAAGTAATTTTGCATACGGGAATGCATTAAATCAAGATGTACACTTGTGTGGAGATACTCCTCTGTATACGTTTTTAATAATACTGGAGAATTCTATTGCATGATTAGAAAAATGGCAAATAGTATAGAATAGAATCTATTGGATCTATTCGATTGAATAGAATAGAATAGAGTCTATTGGATAAAATCTATTGGATTTTGTTCCAGTATCTGTATTCATTCATATTCGCATAGTTTCTAATTAGCTTTTGTTCCGTAGTCGTGTCTCATCTTCTGTGTGGGTGTGAGTCTTTTTTCTATGTGGAAGTGTGGTACCAGAAGCCGTACCGCAGCTGCATCACTACCCACTTTAAACCCCACCGACCCATACATGAAGTGAACTGACACCCACTATGAAGATGTGGCACGATCATGAACGCGAAGCCAAACAACAGGATCACAGCTCACCAGCTCAAATCCCCCAGCAACTAAGACTAACCTGAGCACAACCAAGCCCCCACCTGAACAGAACACACCCCCAGCCAATATATATATGCTGTTCAGCTTCCTTCGGGTATTATCCCACATCATTGTAGTGCTTTTAAAATTGTAGCAATGTTTCAGCAGAATCTCATCTGCCATCATCAGGCTTCTGTATTGAGTTTGTATATATATATATATATATACAATAAATATATATATATTTGTTTTCTTAAGTTTTCGTGGGTACTTACATGTATGCTGTTCAGCTTCCTTCGGGTATTAATTTTTGCAGTGTTCATTGAAATAGCAACTCCTTGTTCTTTTTCAGGTTTGCAGTGCGAGGGGAAGGTTTCTGCGCTTACATAGATGGAAAAGGAGCAAGTAGTACCATATGCTCCATGGAGAAGCGTTTTCTCTGCAGCCAGCCAGAAAGTTGTAGCAAGTCTGGATAATGCAACCTCGTCAAAAGAAAGGAGCTCCTGGCTTGACCAGAATTTATTGGAGAAGCGCGTTTGCATATAGTATCTCCTGTCATACCCAGATGTGCTAGTTGCTACCTAAACTTTAGTTGTAAACCTGAGGATCCATCTTCAGATCCTAGCTTAACAAAGTTGTTCTGTTCCTTATCTGGGTCTAGGACAGGTTGCCATGGCTGACTCATCCTGATCAACTCAACAGAGCCAACTCGCCAGAGCACAATTCAATGCAAGATTAACTCAAGACAAGGACAAGTGAATTGCAACAGGCCTTGTCTTATTTTAGGTCTGAACCTACTCAAGTGAGAAGTCGTTGAGGCTGGGGTGAGCTGCATTTCTACTTGTCCCTCTCTTGAGTTATCCTGCATTGAATTGTTCCACAACAAGTTGTAGTTGGTCAATGGTGAGTTGGCTGTAGCGAGTTGTCTTATTTCACCCCCATATATTGTCCCTTCTGGGCAATTTCACATTTCCCTGATACATGTTACGGTATATCACCAATTCTCACTGTTACATTTTTATCTGTATAAAACTCTTTCCACATCATCTTCTCAGAAGCTGAGAGTCACATCAAGACACCCAGCTGACAAGATGGACCTATTTTGTCCCAACAGAAAACTGACTCATTTCATCTATCACAACCCAAGATTTTATTTTTGCTTTTCTGGGCAAAAAGCTCCCAAGCTCTCTGCAATCACATCTGGTTATAGCTGTGGAAGAAAGAATTTCTTTTTATCTTACACTAATTATTTGTTGTTATTGGTTTTGTGGAATATAAGATGCTCTGAAGTATAAGCTTTTGGGAAGGAAAACAAAGGAAATCGGGAAAATTGGGGGGGGGGCGGGGAATCTGCCTCTGCCTCCCAGCAAGTTGCCTCCTTGCAGCAAACAGCAAACAGCCTGGTCAGCTTCAGCACAGTCTGATTAGCACAAGCAGCTGATTGTTGGTAGGATTGGCCTCTTGATGATCAGCTGTTTCAGGCTGCAGGGATTGCCATAGCCTATTGCTGCCTCTGCCTGCCCCATTTTCAGCCTCTGCATCCTGTTGGCAAGGGATCAGAACAGGCAGAAAATGGGGCACGTGGAGGCTGAAAATGAGGCAAATTGCTGGAAGGCAGAGGCCGAAGGGTGGGAGCCGGCAGATGTGCGGGACTTCGGCAACATTCCTGTATAAGACACAAAGCCATTTCCGACTTCTGGTTTGCAAGGCTTCGGCAGCGGCAGGAATCCACGATTGTGCGCGGTTCCTGTTGTGCTCGCCGCTGGAGTGCCCCCGATCCAGCTGGATTTGGGGGCTATAGTTACCCCATTAGAGGTAACTGAAGATAGGGGAGACTCAGCAGGGGTCCGGGGGAATCGCAACCCCCCCTTCTCAGCTGGCTCAACTCTCTTTTCCAAAGGTAGTGGAGCGGCGGTCAATAATGGCCGCCACAAAGAAGCTTTCATCCGATAAGAATGTGCAGGAGGAAGCTGAGAAAGTGAAAGTTTTTGGTTAACTGGGATGACAAGCAATACCTAAATGCCCTGAATTTTAAGCATTATTAAAGATACATAGTTCCCTATGAAGATAGCGGCAAATGAAAGTAAAAAGGGAAAGTTTGTTTTTTCTCACTCTCCTTCCAAAATCAGAAAAACCCCTTTGGCATCGGCAGGTAATTAAAATTGAAAATTGAAGCTAAGGGAAACAATAAAGATTTCTGAGCATTGAAGAAAAAAAAAATTTTTTATTGCATGAAACGTGGGAAAGGGAGAGGAAAACATTAGCATTAAGAATTTTCTTGGAGGAGGCGTTTAGATTTACAAGATTAAGCGAAATTAGTAGCAAAACTTCTAAAAAGATATATTTCAACTGGGAGCTTTATAAATGACCTATATTATAAACACCCAGAAAGAGAAATATAAAAAAATAATTGTGCTAAGATGAAACAGACTGTGTGTGTATTTGGACTGCTGGTGACTTTGGGACTCTTATGGAAAATACTATTTGAAAGAACCCCTACAAAGAATATTTTGGGTTTGTTTAAAAAAAAACTTTTTTTACAATGGCACTACTTTTTTGATGAACTGAAAATTGAATTGAAAAAGCTAAAAGTAAGAGGACGCAAGTAGGGAAGAGAATCTTCTGGATCTGTTTTCCACTTTTTAGAAAATGGCAAATTTAAAAAAAAACAACCAAAAAAAGGGAAAAAATAAAGATGAAAAATCAATATAATGTTAGAAAAGCAACAGAAAAGAGAATACAGAAGAAGGTGGAGATTAAGAAGTGGGAGATTAAATGACAAGGGGGTAAAAAAGCAGGAATTGCAGAAGAAAGGAAGGGAAAAAGGGAAAGAAGTTACAAAGTTTAAAACAAGATGTAAAGGAAACAAGATCTATTCAGAGATAGTGGGTAAAAATATGATTAAAAAGATTCGCAAAGTACGTAAGATTGTAGGTTGTATTTCTATTTGAAAGTAATTGCTAGAAAATTGGATTTAATAATTGAGGCTTAATTGTTATGATTACTGTTTTAACTATATTAATAAACCTTATTATCTCTTTTTATTTTATTATACAGTGAGTAAGATTTCAGAATGTACTAAGACAGAACCAGAATGAAAAGTATACATTATTTTAAGTGTTAAATCTAGGGGAAAGATTTAAAGGTGTTTATACTTAATCTGTGATTACAGGAGAATTTGTGTTAAAAGAAAAGACAAAAAGAAATTGAAAATAGAAAGATAAAAGATATACTAGGAGACAAGGGGTAAGGCAGGAATTGGAGAGGAAAGAAGGACAAAGGGAAGAGAAAGTTATAAGTTTGGAAAACAAGATGTAAAGAAACAAGTTCTGGAATGGCACGAGGGTCTTCGTTCCTGCAGCTCCACCATCAGCTTGTCATAATGAGTCCAAACTCCACTCCCTTCCTCCCGATCCATCTTCAGACCCAGACAGCTCTTGGACGTCTCCTTCTTCTCCTTGCGTAAGAAAAAGGTGAAACAGTCTGAAGAGGGCTTGGTTTCTGGTGGTTGTAAGTGATGGCGGCTACCAAAAAAGGAGTGTGCAATGATCTCATGTGGAGATCAATGGATGATGTGGAAGAGCAAGAGCAAGGGTGAAGAGGTCTGTACACCACGGCTGCTGGACTGATAGTGAGATCCATCCACTTTCATCTGCTAGGCTTCCTACAAACATCCGCTTTACATCCCCGCTACATCCTCCCCACGTCCATTCCTTTCTGTTGTTTTCCGTTCTGTTTATACAAATTTGGGGCACTTTTGAAAGCGGATAACAATGGATGGAGCCACCCCTGAAATTTTGCTCGTCCGGTGTCCTGTTTGCATACGTTTTGCATCCGTCGGCCAGTATGACCTAGCCTTAATCTACACTACACTACATCTAAATGGAGGGAAGCATGCAATGGAATACACCCCAAGGTTCTGCCTTAGTCCAGAACGCTTCAGCATCTTCATAAATGTTTGTTTCTTAATTTGTAATTTATTTGTTTATATTTTTGGCATGTTTATATAGTGTATATAACCTTTTGAGAACTGTAGGTAATGAAATTTCATTTTAATGTATGCCAATTAGTGTTCACTTAAAATGACAATAAAGTTATTTAAGTTTTAAGTCTAATTTAGATGAGGGTATGAGGAGAACTCCTAAATTTGCAGTTGACACCAAGCTGGGGGGAATAACTTCAGAAGATAGATTCAACTAAGCAATTGTGGGAACTAGGCATATCTAGTCTAACCAAAAGAAAAATTAGGGGTGACATGAGAGCAGTCTTCCTGTACTTGAGGGGCTGTCACAGAGAAAAGGGGATCAATGTATTCTCTAAAGCAGCGGTTGCCAACTGGTGGGCTGTGGCCTACTGGTGGGCTGAGAAAATTTTGGTGGGCTGCAGAGAAATCTCACCTCCAAAGCACCCCCACAAAGCAATTAATCCAGGCTGTGCAGAAACACAAAGCTATGCAGCCCACATGGCCTGCAGGAACCCTCCCCACCCACTCACTCCTTACGTGGTAAACTTGCCTGCTAAATTGCTATTTTTCCTTTTTCCAACCATCATCTGTTCTGCTGTGCTGGGAGATTTAGATTAGCGAGGAAGCAGGAAATGGTTGTGTTTCTTGCTTCCTAGTTAGTCTTTAGATCTTCAGCTCAGCACAGCCAAACCTCCCTTAGGACTGAATTTGAGAGACTGAGCTAGCCGATGGCCGATAGATAGATCACTGAATGATTCTGTGAGTAACTCAATCTACCTGCTTTGCCTGATTTTGAATAAAAGTTGCTTTTTTGTAAAAAAAAAAAAACTATTTACATGCATGGTGTGTTGTGAGTTAATTTTGTGAATTTGCTTGCAAGCAAATTTTATGTGACAGACTGAGCTAGCCAATGGCAGATAGATAAGATCTCTGAATGAATCTGTGCCAGTGTCTTAACCACTCAGCCACTGTGTCCCTAATTCTAGACTTTAGGGGTAGGCAAACTTTTTGTGACTGAGGACCACACTTAGCATTTAGGAAACATCCAAAGACTGCAGTGTAGTCCTGGTAGAAATAGAATTTTGTGTCAGACCAGCCACAACTTAAATCTCTAAGCAGAAATGATCCTTGGCTTCACTTGATGAGAAAAGTATAGTTTCATTAGAAATCAAGTGTATTACAGTAATGCAAAGCCAGAACTGAGAATCACACGCCAAAATCAAGTTCTATTTTTCCCTCCTTAATTGCTCCTTGCTGCTCATTTCATTGTAATTAATCACGGTCATGCAAGATGTTTGGTATGCAGTTCCCTCTGCCTTCCAGCTGGATGACCTTGGAGCAGTGTTTTAAGGTGGCACATTTACTATTTTCATTTTCCTCAAACATTCCCCTCAACACAGTTTATGGCAGACTGGCAGACTCACCGCATGACAGCAAAGCACAAGCGAACATAAGATGGCAGCTGGCATTATGGCTTTAGGGGAAGAAATTTGAGGGGGAGGCCTCTTATTTTCAGTAGTTAGGAATAGTGGTGGTATTTGGCCCACCTGTTTGGCCCAGTTCGGGCTAACCAGTAGTAAAAAATGTTACCGTTCAGCTGAACTAGTAGTAAAAAAACAGTATTTTTTTCCTCCTGACGATCAGCTGTTCTGATGATCAGCTGTGCCAGGATCCCCCTCACTGTCTGCTTTGCCCAGGAGGCTTCCTGGAGGCCCAGGAGGCAAAAAAAAATGGAGCATAGGGAGGGTGCTGCAAAAAAAAGCCATTCCCACCCACATGGCCATACCCACTGAGCCACGCCCACAGAAGCAGTAGTAAAAATATTTGCATCCCACCCCTGGTTAGGATCATGGATACTTCTGGAAGCTGTCCTCCTTCATAAGGCAATAGATCATATACCACTCCATTCAGCTGTCTTTCCTGTGGTTTCTCCTAATATTTCATTAACCCATTTAATTGTACAGGCCCATTGATGTACTAGCTAGTCTTCAGATCTCACGGGAAGTGGGAAGTCATCCTCTGAATTTAATAGGTGGGAAGCGTTCTTGCAAAGCTGGTTATGATGACTATCCTCTTTTCAGATAATGACCGTTGGATTGTGAAAAAATTTTCATTTCATGGGGAGTTCTGAAATTTGGCAGAGGAAGCATGCTATGGGCTCCATTAGCCAGGGTAATTTAGCACAATGGTCCCCAACCTTTTTTGTAGATTGTGAAAAAGTGCCTGGCCGTTTTAGTTAAGAAGGGGTTATCATTTCCCGAAGAATCGAAATCGTTACGCCAGCGCAAAGTTAGGCGCAGAGGTTAACGCAGAAGTTAGGCGAGGGCAGAAGTGGTTGTCTTTCAAAATAAGACACCCGGAAGCAGAAACATATTTTTATATATATTTTAATCACAATTATTCATTCTTTGCGGCCCGGTACAAAATGATCCATGGACTGGTTCCGGTCCAGGGCCTGGTGGTTGGGGACCCAATTTAGACCCCTGATCTGTAAACTTAGTTTTGCCTGACTGAGGAAATAATGGCAACTTACATTTAGCCATTATTTGCAATTGCTTGAATAACAAATAGGAGTGTGAATAAAATAAGCAAAAGGATATTGTTTTAAAAATTACAGAACGTAGAATGAGAACTTTAAAAGAAGTCAGGTAGTAGAGAAGTGCAAGTAAAGGCCCTGTCCCATTGCACTTACGGATGCAAAGATGTAAAACGTTAAAAAAAGTTTGCCATCCGTTGGAAAATGCTATGCATCCGTTGTGTACTCACTGCATATGTGTTTCATACGCTCTATCTGTCAAGCATCTGTCCACTGCTATTTCATCCGCGCAAGAAGTTTTGAGCTGCATAAAATTCTGTGAATGGATGAACTTTCTGCCGTGTACGATGTAAATCCGCGACATATGAGCAACAAATGTTCTATGTCCATTTATCATCCGTTAAACATCCTCTGTATCCTCTCTGCATCCTCTGGGCATCTTCACAACTCACATCCGCTGCAGCTGAAAATGGAAAGAGGGAGGAAACAAAAGGTACACGGAACATCTACACAGCATTAGCAGCATGGAAATAGAAAGGATGCGCAGTGAATGGTTTGCATCCAATATACATCCACGCGGCATCCCCTTTCTTTCCTTTAGGCGTATGTGATGCATCCGCTTCATCCGCTATGTGTCCACTTCGAAATTCTCCCCCAGAACCTCTTCGGAGGTGTCATCCGCTTCCATCCGCTAGGCTTCCTATGAACATCCGTTTAACATCCCCACTACATACTACCCACGTCCGTTCTTTTCCGTTCTTTTTATGCAAATTTTTGCCACTTTTTGGAGCAGATGACAACGGATGGAGCCACCCCCAAAATTTTGCTTGTCCCCTCTGTCCTTTATACATATGTTTTGTGTCCGTCGGCCAGTGGGACCTAGCCTTTAGATAAAAGGGTTTCTAGCAGAGGCTCGTTATAAGGATTGTAGCTGTCAGCCTTCATTTGCTACATGTAAAAAAGTGACTAAATAATGTGAAACAAGTAATAATAAAGACAATTCTTTTTCCCAAAGATACAAGCATATCTGAAATGTAAGAATTTGCCACCACTTTGTCCACAAAAGCAAAAGTTACATCTTGGCTTGCAGTAGAGGAAATGTGTTAGTTTTCTGATGCTGGGATAAAATAAGCCCATGCAGTCAGCTTCCTCTCTTGATGTAAGTCTCAAGCTTCTTGGACAGTGGTGGGATTCAAATAGCAATAGAAAAAAATATAGAATAGGAATAGAATAAAATAGAGAATAGAATAGGAATAGAAAATAGGAGTAGAGAATAGAATAGAATTAGAATTAGTGGAATGAATATTAGAATTAGAATGATTCGGATTAGAACAGAGTATAGAATAAGAATTAGAATTATTGTAATGAGAATTATTAGATTAGAATTAGAATTTTTGTAATAATTATTGTAATGAGAATTAGAATTATGATGAGAATTATTAGAATATAATAGAATATAGAATAAGAATTAGAATGATTAGAATTACAGCAGAGTAAGGAAGGTTATAAATGTTGATCACATGACCTCAAGAGAGTGCAACTGTCAGAAATACATGCTAGTTGCCAAGCACCCAAATTTTGATCACATGACCACGGGGAATATGACAACAGTCGTGTGAAAACCAGTCATAAGCCAATTTTTCAGTACCATTGCAATTTCAAACTGTCACTAAAATAATGGTTGTAAATTGAGGACTACCTGTACGTATACACAGATTTCTGCTGTATGGGTATTGCCTGACTGATTTAATCATTTACAGATTTACAGATTAACACAATTGGAAGGGACCTTGTAGGTCATCTAGTCCAGTGGTTGCCAACCACTGGTGGTCTGTGAGAAAATTCTGGTGGTCCACAGAGAAATGTCACCCCCAGAGCATCCCCCAAAGCAATTAATCCAGGCTGTGCAAGAACACAAGGCCCGCAGGAACCCTCCCCACCCACTCACTCCTTACTTGGCAAACTTGCCTGCTAAATTGCTATTTTTCCTTTTTCTGACCATCAGCTATTCTGCTGTGCCCGGAGATTTAGATTAGCTGGGAAGCAGGAAATCGTTGGATTTCTTGCTTTCTAGCTAATCTTTAGAGCTTCAGCTCTGCTTTTAAGCAGAAACACAGATCTCTGAATGAATCTGTGATTCTGTGAGCAACTCAATCTGCCTGCCTGCTTTGCCTGATTTTGGGTAAAAGTTGCTCTCTTTTTTTAATAAAAGTCAATATTTACATACATGGTATGTTGTGAGTTAATTTTGTGAGTTTGTTTTCAAGCAAATTTTATGTGACAGGCTGAGGTAGCCAATCTCACAGATCTCTGAATGTGATTCTGTGAGCAACTCAATCTGTCTGTTTTGGCTGATATTTTGAGTAAAAGTTCTTTTGATAAAAAATTCAATATTTGTATTGAATATTTATATTTTACATACAAGCCATGCCTAACCAGTCACATGACCACCAAACCACACCCATAAATTAGGCCACATCCAGAGAACTGGTTGTTAAGAAATTTGAATCCCACCCCTGCCTTTGTGTGTTTGTGTGTGAGAGAGAGAGAGAGGGAGGGAGGGAGGGAGGTTAGATCAGATCTCTCTCTCTCCCACAAATGTCACAAGCCACTGTCAGTCAAATTTCATCTTAGTGTTCAGAATGCTGAGAATTTTCTGTTTGTGGTATCTCAGGCTTGTTTTTCTCTCTGGGTCTTTTTTTGTTTCTGTCTCAGATCTTTGCTGCCTCCCATCCAGTGCCATTAAGATGCCAGGTTCTAAAATACTGGCGAGCAATAGCAATAGCACTTAAACTTATATACCATTTCACAGTGCTTACCAGCCCTCTAAGCAATTTTACAGAGTCAGCCTACTGCCCCCAACAACCTGGGTCCACATTTTAGCCATCTCAGAAGGATGGAAGGCTGAGTCAACCTTGACCCTGGTGAGATTCGAACTGCCAAATTGCAGGCAGACAGTAGGCAGCAGAAATAGCCTGCAGTACTGCACTCTAACCACTGTACCTACACAGCTCCTAATTAGGTAGCCTTAATTCTAAAGCAAAAATTATTAAAAGCTAATTCAGGACTCAGGTTATTAGGGTTATTTAAATACAATTCATTTCATACAATTCATAAATACATTTTTAGCTTTAAATAAAAGAAAAACTGAGACAAAATATTAAGACCTCCCTGAGATGCTGTCACTCAATGGCCTTATTGCTCTGCCCTCCCCGCCATATTTCTCCCAGACAGGAGCTTCCCTTCATTCCAGCCTTGATGTAACTTTCTGGCCGACTGCAGAGAAAATGTTTCTCCATGGAGCATACAGTACTATTGGCCCCTTTTCCGTTCAGATATGCACATAAGCCTTCTCCTCGCACTGGAAACCTGCAGAAAGAACAAGGAATTACTACTATCTGCTTGAGCAGAAATTAGCACTGCAAAAATGATCCTTCTAGGAAGATTGCCATCTTTAAAACACAGGGTACATCAGCCAAGAGATGTCACATACTATTCCCTGAGCACTTTTCTTCCCTTTTCCTCCCCTTTCGGTGCTTTATTTTTGCAGAGAGCCCCTTAGGTAAAAATTATCCTCATTTTTATCATTGTTTCAGCCACTGAAACTGAAGATGTATGTAAATACTTTGAATAGTTAAATAGCTCTACAGATCCTAAAAGCAAAGAAATAAAACCCTACTTACTGATTTTTAAACACTGTGCCATTGGACCATTTCCAGATCTGGTTAACTTTTCTTGAGAGACCAAACCAGTAATGAGAGGAATGAAAAATATCCACCAAAAACTCCTAGGAGAAGGGAGATAATGTACAGTAAAATCCTCATTTAAAAGACTAACTGAAGGAAGAAAGTGTAAGAAATTAATCATGATGTCTACTTATTCCTTACCAGTTCCTTCTGAGTATCAATCACAGCCAAGGAGGCATTAAATGAAGAACAAGTCTCTAAACTGAGAGGCCAATTCCTTTCTTCTTTTGATACATAGAGACATTTTCCATTGTATTTAATCCAGGAATCTGGGCAGGCAACACTTAAAAGGGGAGGACAAGGAGGACATGTTTCTGTCTTTTTAACTAGAAATAAAGCAAAATGGACAAATGATAGAACTCACAATCCACTACAGTTCTGACAACAAGGTTTGAGTAGTTAATATTAAAATAGGCTGAAAAACAGGTTCTATCCCATGGCAGTAATTCTATTGAATTCTACTGTATAGTTCAATATTAATGCAATATCAGGGGTTTTCAATGTCTTGAAGGTGTTGTTGAATTATAACTTTAATTAATGGATATTAAAAAGTGGAGCTAATCTGGAAATCAGGAGTCAATAAGAGTAAAACATTGGAAAAACTTCTTTAAACATTGTCTAAAGATGGCAGGAATGTTACTGGAACTTAAATTGGAACTTAAAAACATGAAAGACATGCTACAAAAAGAAGGCATTGCAATTTCTGGAAATGGAGGTTTCAATATACCAATAACAACAAGATGAAGAGAAATCAACGCAAGAAGTGACCACCTTAAATGAACATTTGAATCAAAGGAAACTTAAGCAAAGGAGGAATAGAAAGAGAATTAATAATAGGAGGTTTAACACTGTAAGTAAAAGGGGATTTATTCTAAAAACCGAACGAAAGAAAAGGAAACATCAGGAAAGGAAACTTCGGGGGGAGTAATGGAAAATGTTTTGTTCGGAAAAACACGAGGTAGACCGGGTTCCAACAGCAAAGTCTTTATTTAAGTCAGTATGTAGAAAGAGAACGTTGCTCAAGCCGCGCCGGTCTTTTTATATCGTTTTGCCCGGCCGGCTTGCAGCCAATGACAGTTTGTTTAATTCTTGGCCAGCTTCGCCGCGGGCTGCAGGGATTGGTTTCAAAAAGGAACCAATCCCTTTATCGTTCTTTAGCAGCCAATGGGAATGCATTATTTGAAGGCGCGGTTATTTGCCATACAGAACACCCCTCCCCTCTTGTTCAGTCTTACGTCGGACGTAGTCTTGCAAGTAGGCCGGGGCTTCTTCCGGGCTCGACTTGACCTGCGCGGCTTCAATTTGTTCGCGTGTCTTCGACCGTTCGGAGGGTGTTGCGCTTCCTCTGCTCTTCTCTCTGGAACCGTCTGGAAGGGTGAGGCCTGCATCATGCGCCGCCTGATGTTTTGCTTGGGCCGGCGGGCTTCGCCGCTCCTCCCGTTCCTTTCCGGGGCAGGTTAGTCGTTCTTTGGGCTGGCGCTCCTTCGGTGGATTCTTCATGCAATTTCTTCAAACAGTGAGTCTTCGGTTTTGCTCTTTTTGATTTGTTTGTTTATCGCGTTGTTTTAAACGGTTCTTTATTATTTTTCGTGTTTCCCCCCCTTTTGGTTGAAATTCCTCTCTTTTGTCGTAGTTTTGGTTTGTTCATTGGCTCCTTTTAAGTTTCGGACCGGAGCTGTCATGTGCCGGCTTCACTCCCCTGCCATCGTCTCCGTTAATCGGTTAATGACTTTGGGCCTGTTAGGTCTGTGATTGTCCCGGTACCACGTGGGTGTCCGTTAAAATTTTTGGCGTATAACCAGGTCGCCAATTTTAAAACTCTCGAGTCGTGTGGAGGAGTCAGGGGGGTTTTTCTGGTGTTGAAGTTTGGGTGTAGCCGATCTAGGCGATCTGAGTTTCTCCCCATCAGTAGTTTCCGATGGGGCTTTGTTGGTTTTGTGGTACTTGTGTTATGTTGGCGGGTGAGCAGCTGTTTTTTGGTTTGGATGTCCCCCTTGTCCCATTTTTTCTAGGCCTCTTGGTAAACTGACCATTCTTTCAGCTACCGTTGCGCCGGATTGGGCCGGCGCTGTGAGGGCAATGTCTTATACCTAGGGAGCGCTATGGTTATGTTCGATGGTAGGCTGGTTAGTTGAGGTCCGTTATGACACTAGTACGTCTGGAGGCCGTGGGTCGCAAAAAGTTGTCTAGTTCTTTTATCACCATTTCTGCTTGTCGTTGATGGCATGGATTTTCACCTCTTAGCCAATTTGAGTATGCGTCACGACATCAGAACGTGTGCCCTTAGTGGGGCCTGCCGAAGTCGCATATGGATGCCGCGACGCAGGGCCCCTGGTATTTCCCAGTCCCTTATAGTGCCTTTGGGGAGTTGGTCTGGCCTCTCTGGCATTTGTTGCACCGAGGTGACCCAATATTCAAATGTCCTTATCATGCCCGGCCACCAGAACATAGCTGCCTTGCGAGGCTTTTCATTTTAAAACTCCCGGTGTCCTCGTGCAACATGTTCAGAACACCGCTTGTTTGTAATTTGTTTGGGGAATGACTAGCTCAACCCCACAGTAGACATCCCTTCCTCTAATAGATAGTTTCGGTTTGTCTGGTGGAAGGGTTTAAAGTCTCGCTTTTTTGATTTTCCGGCCGCCTCTACCTACCCAGTTCAGTATTCGGGCGTCAATGGGTCTTTTGCCTTGTGGCTCTGCGACATCGTTCGCGAGATTGGTAGATGGGGCATGTCTCTATTGTAGCGCGGTATGTCGTTGGTGCCGGGTCTTCTTCCGTTGCTGGCAATGGCGCTCTGCTTAAGCGTCCGCATGGGAATTTGCTTCCTGGCCGCTGTGATTAGGTTGTAATGAGTAGGCTTGCAGAAACTGCAGACACCTAGTCATTCCTGGGGGACAGGGATGTTGGTGTGGGTTTTGTTCGCCGCCAAAATCCAAGTAGTGGTTTGTGGGTCTGTGCAATTTGAAAAGCCCGCCCGTACAGGTATTATTGAAAACGTTTAGGCCCCAGCGACATTGCTGCTAGGGCTCTCTGTCCAGTTCTGTAGTTCCGCTCTCTTTTTGATTAGAGTTTTGAGTAGTATGCGACGGGCGCTCTCTTCCGTCTGAAGTTGGTGCTGAAGGCATCCGGGGACTCAAACGGTGGATGCGTTGCAGGTCACTCTCAGTGGTAAGGTTTGATTGGATAAATATTCATTAATCTTCTTATTTGTTAAAGGCTTTCTTTTCTTTGTGCCCAGTCCAAATTGCTTTTTTGTCTAGTTAGCCGGTGTAGCGGTTTCTGGCTATTGTGGGCCTTATTGGTAGGATACGTTGTAAAAGTTTATTAGACCAAGAATGCCTTGTAACTCGGTTTTTTGTTTCTTTGGCTTGGTGCGTTATTTATGGCTTTGGTTTTCTTTCGGTGGGGTGTATACGCCTCTCGTTATAATAGCCCAGAAATTCGTACGCTCTTTTTTGGCCGGCAGCACTTTTCTTTTTAACTTTTAGTCCAGCTTCCCTGAATTTGGTTAGTACCTTTTTAGTTGTCGTCTAAAGTTGGTTTTTCGTTTTTTTGCTGCAGATTAGGGGAGGACGTCGTCGAAGTAACGGTACGACTCCTTGTATGCCGTTTACGGAGGCGTTTCCACATGAGGCTTTGAAAACCCGCCTGGTGCTACACTGACTCCAAATTGGAGGTCTCTTGCATCTGAATGCCTTGTGTGTCACTATATGTCTGTGCCTCGCTGTTTCGGGGTCTACTGGGAGGTTGTTTGTATGCTTGTGCCGGGTTCGAGTTTTGGCAAAAATTTTTTTCCTCCCCCAGGGAATGTAGCAGTGCTGGACTACTGGCACCGGGTAATGCGCTTGTTGTAGTGCGTGGTTCAGGTTGCCTTGTAGTCACCACAGATTCGGATTTGGAACCCGTCGGGCTTAATCGGTGTGGACTATCCGGCGTTTCCCATTTGCATGGTCTACAGGCTCTAGACCCACCTGGGCTACTAAATTTGTTTAGCTGTTCCTTCTCGTTTTTTGCTTTTAAAGCAAAAGCGGACTGCGTCCGAGCTTTAGTCTTTTAGGGGCTACTTGGGGGCTAGACTGAAAGAAATAGGGTTTCCACCGGTACTTGCCCAATGAGCCGTCGAACACGTCCTGGTGAATTCCTGATGAAGGTCTTCCTCCAGTCTGTCGTGCTCACCTCGTCTATCCCGGTCATCCGATGCCCAACGGGGCGAACAATTCGATGCCAGGAGGTCGGCCTGTCTGCGGTCGACTATGGTCAGCGGAAGTACTGGCGTGCTGCTTATACAAGACTTTGAATTTTGCCCATGCCAATACCTACGCGGGATTCGTTGCCCTGGTAAGTTCTTGAGTGTTAGCGCCTGCTTTTTAGTTCTGTCGGTCGGATGCCAGGGACTACGTTGCTTTATAGTGGTTCCACGAGACCATAGACAGGAAAGGATGCCCGAGTCCAGCTTCCATTTTCGCGAGGGTTTCCTTCATTTTCACTGTTACATTGAATTTCTTTCCGCTTTCCGTCTAAAGCGCTCCCTATTGTAACAGTTTGATGTGTTATTCTCTTGGTTTTGGCGTTTGCTTTGTTTCGCGACCACGTTTCTTTCTCCGCTCGCCGGGTGCTCGGCTCGTGTGGGGGATTGGCGCGTCTCCGTCGGGCTCGTAGTTTCTTCTGTTCCTGCAGACTTTCTCGATGTGCGCTCTGTTTCTTGCAACTTCTGCAGATGGCATCGAGATTTTTTCTTTTATTCTGCATTCGCTCTCGGGTGGTTTCTCCGCAGCCAGCAGCATTCCCGCCAAATTTCTTTTTCGCGCTCTTTCTTGCCGGCATGCGTGCGGTGGACTTGCGTCGTCTCCGTCGTCCTGACTCGGATGTCTTCCCCCATAGTCCTTCGTGGTGGGTGGTTTAACGGGAGATTGGTTTCCTTCTCAGTGGCCGATTTTGGTTTCGGTCCCTGCTCGTGTTATCTGTCTCATGGTACGGCCGACTTTTCGGCTGCTTCGGCAGCTGTGGCTTCCGCGAATGGCCTCAACTAGGGGTTATCTTCGGCTTTGTTCAGGCAGCTTACTTTGTCCGTGAATCGTAGCCCCAGAGATTACTCGGCTCCTCATGCCTCGTCGAGTTTGAGAATTCGCATTCTCGCCCTACTGTCGGAGTGCGGCCACGAAGTCGGCTACTGTCTCACCTTCTTTCTGTCTCTGGGTGAAATTCGTGCCGTTTATGAGGTTTGATACGTTGGTGCGTAGTGTGTTTTTCGTAAGTTTCTTGCGAGGCTCGGACCAGGTTAGCTTGGCTTAACGTCTCGGGGCTTCGGCCAGGGCTTTTGCCATTTTGAAAATGGTCGGTCCGCACGTGCCGTTAGAAAAACGGCTCTTTTGCGTTGTTCGGAGATGTCTTCCATCTCGTTGCTCTCCAGTACATCTGGAAGCGGTCTGCCATACGAATCCCAGTCTTCCTTCGTTGGGATTAAGGTGCGGGCGGTGCGTTGTTCCCAGTCCATTTCGTTGTCGTCTGGAATTTTCTCTCACCGGTGCTCGTCTCGCGTTTGGACGATCCATCCTCGTCGCAGTGTTTTTGTTGGAAAACCAACGAGGTAGACGGGTTCCAAACAGCAAAGTCTTTATTTAAGTCAGTATTGTAGAAAGAGGAACGTTGGCTCAAGCCGCGCCGTCCTTTTTTTATATCTTTTTTGCCACAGCCGGCTTGCAGCCAATGACAGTTGTTTAATTTTGCCGCCTTCCGCGGCTGCAGGATTGGTTCCCAAGGGAACATCCTCTTATCGTTCTTAGCAGCCAATGGGAATGCATTATTTGAAGCCGGTTATTTGCATACAGAACAGAAAAGAAGGGAGGTCGAAATTGGAGTGATAAAAAAAAGGCCAGAATGAAACAGGATTTGGAAAGAAAGGAATATGGCAAGCATATAACAATGAAATGGAACTGCTTAATTAAAAGGCACAGAGATAATGGTTGATTGAGAATTATAAAGAAGAGGATTCTGCAAGAGTATAGGGACTATAAATAAACAAGAAATGATAAGTTTAGAAAATAGTGAAATATAGATTATTAAAAGGGGAAAGAGGGACTGATATTGTTTTGTTATTCATTGTGATTGTGTGCTTTTTATTTATGCTTTGACATTAAGAGAGATAACTAAAACAAAGATATTAATTATATTAAATAAATTAAGAAGCAATAACATAAGAAATGATAAACAGTGGAATATAGAGTATTAAGATGGGAGAAGGGGATTGATATTGTTTTGTTATTGTAGTGACCGTTTGCTTCTTCTCCCTTTATATTATGAAATTAAGAGAGGTAATTGGACTGAAGATATTAATAATACTAAGTGAATTAATAAGTTGTGGCAAACAGAGCAGCAGTAATATCAAAGGGGAAACAATATTAATTCTTATGGAATGATGATTAATTATGTCTGTTTTATCTATAATTTTTTTTAATCTAGATATATTTTTTCGGTAATGAGAAAGGGAATTTGCAGATCCAGATTTAAGAGATATACGTAATGTAGTAATTATTAGAAAATTATTATTGTGTCTTTCTTCTCTTTTAAAATGTTAACTCAAAGTTAAGTTATGGGAATCTTAGGGGGGGATTAATTATGTGATATGTTTAACCACAGGGATGGCACCTTGGAATTGGCAAATAGGGGTGTTTATTGTTATTTTTTTTATTAGTATGTTGAAAATGTGTTAATTGATGGAATGATGAATTAATAGATGAGTAAATTGTAGATCTGACATAATAAGAAGATAAAATATAATGAATATGAAAATATATAATGATGTATTAAGGATTTAAAGAAATAGATAGCACTTAGACTTATATAGTGCTTTATAGTCCTTTGCAGCCCTCTCTAAGCAGTTTGCAGAGTCAGCAATATTGCCCCCAACAATCTGGGTCCTCATTTTACCCACTCGGAAGGATGGAAGGCTGAGTTCAAACTTGAGCCTGGTGGAATTTGAACTGCCAAATTGTAGCTAGCTGGCTGCAGAAGTAGCTTGCATCCTGCACTCTAACCACTGTGCCACAAAGGCTTCTAACCACTGCACCACAGAGATCAAACAATGTATTGGAAAAATTATAAAATAAGATGGGAAAAGCTTGATAATTCAAATTAAAGAAAATATATAAGGTAAGTTTAAGATAAGTTATCAAATGTGAAAGATGAATATGAAATGTAAGTCAAGTTTGTTAACCTGGAATCATGCTGTTCACTGAAAAAAGTTTTTTTTTCTCTAATATGTGAAAATTGAACAAAACTTTTGCAAAAAAAAAAAAAAGATAGTTGCAGCATCCTGGAGCCATATGATCAGCTTTTGCAATCCTTCTGACAAGTCAATGAGAAAGCTAGATTCATTTAACAACCATATTACTAACTTATTCGCAATGATTTCCTTAACAACTTTAACAAGAAAGATCCTAAAATGGGGTAAAACTCACTCAACAAATGTCTCACTTAAGAACATAAATCTGGGACTCAATTGTGGTCTACTTTTGCGATCTAATTGAGAACTACACTATTTGGGTTTGTGCGATAAAACAAAGAGAAATGGTAGAGAATGAAAAGGCATTAAAATCAAATGCAAGTTTGTTTATGTTGGATCGTGTTATCTTCTTCCTGTCTCCAGAGCCTTGGTAGCACAGTGGTTAGAATGCAGTATTACAGGCTGATTCTGACCACTGCTAGGAGTTTGATCCTGACTGGCTCAAGGTTGACTCAACCTTCCATCCTTCCAAGGTCAGTAAAATGAGGACCCAGATTGTTGGGGGCAAATATGCTGACTCTGTAAACCACTTAGATAGGCCTGTAAAGCACTATGAAGCAGTATATTAGTCTAAGTGCTCTTGCTATTTCTATTTCTACATTGGCTTGTCCTAACTTTCACATAGCAATATTCCCTTGCTGGGACATTTGTGAGTGTCAAAAATGTCCAGAGGCAATCACAGCAGTGCAATACCATTCTTGCCTTTTTTAGATACGCAGGCAATATTTGACACACCTACACTCTTCCGGAAGGCACTGAAGACTTGACTCTGCCAATGGGCCTGAGGAACCCAGGGCAGGTTTGAGCCCATTAAATGGCTTGTGTGATGTGCTGTCACTTGTAAAAGGCTTTTATATTGGTTTATTATCAGTAATTTATTTTTGATTATTTTCTTCTATTAGTTTTATGTTTTATATATGTCCTTATATTCCTGTAAGCTGCCTTGAGTCGCCAAACGTGAACAGGCAGCAATATAAATTTTCTAAATAAATAATTAAAAGTCTGGGATTCAACTGGGATTCAATTGCACTGCCACAACCATCATTTTGACATTTGACACTCCCTATTTTTAGTTGCTGCTACTTCCTTCCATATTTTGTGGCTTAAATGTAATCATTCATGCATGGGACGATCTTGATTTAAACAATAACTATAACAAGAGAACATTAAACAGAAATCTCTCCTTACTTACCAGCCAATGAAATGATAATAATGATCAAAGCTGCAATTACAACAACAGATCCTACAGTGAATAGTTTGTCTGAAATGCACTTAGGTATGAGAGCTGAAAAACAGACAGAAAAATATTAGAACGTGAAGTTCATGGTTTTCTTATTTATATTATTTATTCTTTGACAGACTCACGAAATGCTGTGGACATAGTAGATTTAGACTTCAGCAAGGCATTTGACAAAGTAGACCACAACCTACTTTTTGGTAAACTAGAAAAATGTGAGATAGATAGACACATCACCACCAGATGCATTTTTAACTGGTTAATCGTACTTAGTAAGTAGTTCTTAATGGTACTACATCTACATGGAGGAAAGTAAGCAGTGGGGTACCAGAAGTTCCGTCTTAGGCCCAGTTCTCTTCCAATATTTTCATAAATGACTTAGATGAGGGAATAGAAGGGGAACTCATCAAATTTGCAGGTGACACTAAGCTGGCGAGAATAGCCAACACCCCAGAAGACAAGCTCAGGATCCAAAAAGATCTTGACAGACTTGAACAATGGGCCCTATTCAATGAAATGAAATTTAATGTAGAGTGAACCAAGGTTTTATACCTGGGCAGGAAAAACCAAAGATGCAAGTACAAATTAAGCAAAATGTGGCTCAAAAACAGTAACTGTGAGAAAGACCTTGGAGTCCTAGTGAGCAATCAGTTAAAACATGAGCCAGCACTGTGTGACAGCATCCAAAAAAGCTACTACAATTCTTGGTTGTGTAAATAGAAGCATAGAATCAAAATTACATGAAGTATTAGTGTGACTTTATAAAGCCTTAGTAAGTTACACCTGGAATACTGCATCCAGTTTTGGTCACCACTTTACAAAAAAGATATTGAGACTTTGGAAAAAGTGCAAAGAGAAACTAAGATGATTAAAGGCCTGGAGACTAAAACAAACAAAGAACGGTTGCAGGATTTGGGTTTGGCTCGTCTACAGAAAAGAAGGACTGGGGGGTGGGGGCATAATAGCAGTGTTCGAGTTTTTAAGGGGCTGCCACAAAAAGGAGGGGGTTAATCTATTTGTCAACTCATAAAACATTTTGTATACACATTTTATAATTGATAACAGAAAAGGGGGGGAGTTTCAAAGAGCAGGCAAAATCGAAACTACATTCCATTCATATTTTCTTCTAAGACTGATGAGATGGCTGAAGCTTCTGCTGCAGAAAATATCTAATTGGAGAACATGATTGACGACTCTTAGCTATGGACGTTTTCGTTGGATGATACACCCAGAAGGGTGGGGGGAAAAGCAGGATCAAGGATAACAGTGAATTTTTATCTCAGAGTTGGCTACGCCCAGATTAGTGCCAGACGTAGAATGTTACCTTCAAATAAATCCTCTTTAGTTTTGGGAGTGTGGCTCAAGGCTCACGATTTAATTGGAGTAATTGCCGGAACCCTAACACTATTCTCCAAAGTACTTGAAAGCTGGATAAGAAACAATGGATGGAAACTAATCAAGGAGAGAAGCAACTTGAGATTAAGAAGAAATTTCCTAACAGTGAGGACAATTAACCAGTGGAACAGCTTTGCCTTCAGAAGTTGTGAATGTTCCAATTCTGGAAATCTTTAAGAAGTGACTGGATAGTCACATGTCTGAAATAATACTAGACTAGAAGAATTTCAAGATCCTCTCAGCTTTAATTTATTCTGATTCTGATTGTTTAAAGTTTTTAAAGTTTTTATTGATTTATAAGCCACCCAGGGTTGTGCTCAGACTGTAATATACAGATAGTCCTCGACTTATGACCACAATTGACCCCAACATTTCTGTTGTTAAGTGAAACATTAAGTGAATTTGCCCCATTTTACAACTTGGCTCTCAAATGGCTAATAACGTATATCCTTCTCACATTTGTGGGAGACACAAAATCAATCTCAATCCCATTACTCTTAAATGCTGAATAGCCCTGTCAGAAGAAAAAGCTGGCAACAGTTGTGAGCACCTTATCCAAGTCCTAAAATGTAACATCACAATGTACAGTTCAAGTATAGAACAGCAGGGTGGAAAATTTCATCTTCTCCAAAAGCATTACAAAAATTAACCAGATCTTTTGAGACAATGGTATCAATATCAATTCCTTCCCTTCAGGTGGATGATCTGGACTGCCCTCTCAAACCCTAATTACCAAAAGTCAGTGGCAGGGTTTCTGTCCTGGAAATGGGAAATATCTGTCAAGGTGATGTGGGAAACTCACAAAAGGTAGCGTTGGCCTAAAGTCAGTTTTGTGTGAAAGTCTGTAGAGATTCTCAGTCATCCAGGTCATGGTTGTCCCAAAGGTGCTTTTTTCAGGAGGCAACTGGATTTTCTTGTTTTTTCTCTGAAGACGTTTCACTTCTCACCCAAGAAGCTTCTTCAACTCTGACTGGATGGTGGGGAATAGAAGCAAGGAATATAAATCCTTCCATTCCCCTCCAACCAGTCAGAACTGAAGAAGCTTCTTGGATGAGAAGCAAAACATCTTCAGAGAAAAAAACAAGCAAGTCCAGTTGCCTCCAGAAAAAGCACTTTTGGGATAATTTTGTGTGACGTTTCTCTTTTCAAAAGAAGGCACAGACCCTACGTCTTCTTTATAAAACCAGGAAGAAGATAATAAAGAATTCTGATTTTTACTTAGGTGTGGCACAGCTCCACCCACTTTAATATTTTCCCCTCAAAGGGCCCAAGGCAGGTGTTCACCTTTGTTATGACCAGCATTTCTTGCCCTCTTTTCATCACAGCTTCCAGGAGAAGGTGCAGTGGTCATCTCAGGAGTCAAACAATCACAGTATCGAGAAACTCCTTCTACTAATACTGGAAGGCAGAAGACAAAACATGGAAGATGTAGTTGTCACCTCAGGAATCAAATGATCACAATACCCAGAATCTCCTTCTACCCCTGAAGGAAGGCAAAAAAAACCCAAGAATGCTCTAGTTTTGCTCTTGGGAAGACATTGCCCCCAATACCCAAATGAGGCTCCATATCTTTCTCAATCAAAACAATTTAAATAAATACTTTAAGTAGCTGAAACTTGTAAGATCTCCAAGTCCTGCACCGCTCAAAAGTTTACAGGCAGAACTCAAGGTGACTGCCAAAAATCTCATGAGTGATGAACATTTTGCAATATTTTATATTTGGAAGTGGTGCCCATGTCATAGGAAAAATCAGGCCTAGATCTGGGATATTTCCATTGCTTTTTGGGGACATACTGGAAGACCTGCTTGCTTTTGCACAAGAAGGTCTGTATGATCTTCTAAGTTTTTAGATCACCACACACAGATCACCTGGAATATTCCTCTCAAATGCTCTTCCTGGTTCACCAGATTTAGAATATTTATTTCCAATAAAGCTCTTGTATCATAAGAATGGAGGATGATTGAAGGAAACAATCCTGCTGGTAACCAGTTCTCTTACCAGTTTTCTCTTACCTAGTCACCTCCAGATATTGCAAATAAAAACTTTTGCCCATCCAAGTTTGCTTTTTCAATTCATGCCTGCTTTACTTATTTTGATTCCTTTTGCTTAGAATAGAAACCAATGTTTTTTGGCCATAGAACCAATAAGGTTTTCCTCTGACTTCATTACTAGAGCTTTTCTCCGGCTTTTTGTAGTTTTCAGCTTAATAAAATAAATATCTTAATTCTCCACCTTTAATTTCTTCTGGCATCTTCCAAGCTGTCTGCAAAAATAGAAATCAGGATTCAAACTGCATGGAAAGGAAAGAAATTGGTATCACTCATTCCCGTATTCAATATTGTTGACATATTTAAGATTCAATATAAAGATTAAATGGAATGACCAACTAACATCAGAATCAGTCTTACTACTGACAACGAACATATGGAAGTATTAGACAGCTTTTGCCTTTTGGATCAACTATTAATAACAAAGGGACAACAAGTCAAGAAACTAGCCAGAGAGCAGTGCTTGACAGAAGAGAGACGAAGCTCCCATAAAAATAAAACAAGAAACCAATTTCTGGGACATTATTTGGGGAGACTAAGCACGAAGACTGTTAAAACTAAAAGTAAAGTTGGTTTATTTGATTAAAGTTAGAATAGACATTATCTTTGGTAACTTTTGATGGATTTTTGTTAACTCGAATAAGTGAAGAGGTTTTAAAGTTTTGTTTATAGAAAAAGAGATGAGATAGGGGAAGAAGACATCTCTGGCTGAAATGTTAGAGACGGTGATAATTTATTAAAACTGTTTATGCTTATGACTACTATTCTGTATGGAACTTGGCAGGTTCCAAGTACTTCATTCTGATTGGCTGAAAAGGCCATATGGATTGGTTCGTGAGGAACCAATCTGGGAAGCTGCCAAATGGCGGGAAGAATTAAATAACTGTCATTGGCCACAAGCCAGCAGGCTAGCCGCTATATAAAGGG
>BHFT01009180.1:0-11478 GCA_004320025.1 Laticauda laticaudata
GTTCATTAGGAACCAATCCAAGGAGCCGCTTAAAGGTGGCAAAGTTAAAACAATGTCATTGGCTACAAGCCGGCAGGGAAGCCTCTATAAAAAGGGCTGCCATGGCTTGAGCCAATGTTCCATTACTGTTTGCTGTTAACTAATAGAGTTATTTGTTGGAACCCGGTCTACTGCGGGTCTTTTCCGGACGGAACACTTACACAATTGGAAAAACTGACCAGAAAGTGCAGAAAGCCTTATCCTAGCAAAATAATGGAAGGGAAACTCAATTTGCATTGATTCACACAGTCTGTTAATCTCAAAGAAAAACTGCTAGAGAGATAAAGATTCCAAAGGCTTCTCTATTTTTTTAATGAAGTAATCTCCCTGATGAGTTTTCAGTTTATATCCTAATATATTCCCTGGAATGGCCAAGTCAAGAAATGTGAAGCCTGGCCAAAAAAGGGACGACCCTAAGTGCAAAGCAAACTAGGATGAAGATTCTGGCAGGGCGGACAATTTCAAGAATTTAATAACTTTGCATGTGTATGTAACTGATCACTTTTGTAATGAGAATATATGTGTTAATTTTTCTGTTCTGTTTAATAAATTTTAACTAATGTAGTAGGATTGGAGGGGGAGAAATGCCATAATGCAGCATGTGGACTAAAATTTCAATCATTCATGAAAATGGAAGTTATATTCCAAATCTTCCAGAGGGTGTACAAATTGAGGAAGTTTGCTATTATATTTTGAAGATACATAATAAGAGAAAAAGGAAACAACACAGTTCCATCCTTTTTCAGTGACTTTACTGAAAATCCAAGTAGGAAATCTTCTCAAATTGTTTAGAGATGGAGATGGAGAGGGAGGGAGGGAGAGAGAAGTCCTTACTTTCTTGCAACTCCTTTTGGGGGGTTGGTGATGGGGTGGGGGCTGAAGGAGAAAGAAGAGCAGGATACCTTTAAAAAAACACAATACAAGAAATTTTGAATACCTATCAGATATTTTAGGATGACCACTCCCAGGATTCCCACCTCTATGATGTATGACCTCTACAACTCTCAGAATCCCCCATGGGCTCTGGGAGTTGTTTGCCATCACATATGAAAAGCAATAAATTGAAAAAAAGGGGGGGGCTTTAATATACAGTATCCAAGGGACACCTGTAAAAAAACTAAAGAAAAATCTTGTCTTCTATGAATCTACAGCAGGGTCCCAACAGGGATGGTATTTAACAGGTGTTACTACTGGTTCTGTGATTACATTTTGCACCAGACGCACACTGCGTGTCATAAACCTTAAGCTGTGCCGCCTGGACAGCTGAAAAGTGCTGCATGTGGGTGCACAGCGTTTCCAAAGCCACTTTTTTACTGCTTTTTTAACCTCAGCTATGCCATGAAAAGCAGCTGAGGTTGAAAAAGCAGGAAATAAAAGACAGGTAAGAGCCCAGGTGGGTGGGTGGGCCACACAGGAGCAAACACAGAACTGGTTCAGTTCTATAGAACCAGGCAGAACTGGTAGCATCCCACCCCTGGGTCCCAAATTTGGAAACTTTAAGACTTGTGGACTTCAACTCCCAGCAGAGCTTGCTAGGGAATTCTGGAAACTGAAGCTCAGAAGTCTTAAAAGTTGTAAAATATGGAGACCCAATCTACAGTAATGGGTAAAGAAGAGAACTGGACTATTTAGTTTACCTTCAGTCACCCTAGTCATTGACCATAGACTCTACAGAGCGCTAAATTTGTCCATGGGCACATTTATAATAGACAGCTACAGCTTCTCCCAAGTCAGCTGATTTACCCACTGTGATGTGCTAATTCTTGAAGCATGCAAGACATATCAACACGTTTTGTTTTGTGTACACAATCTACAGTGACCTTTTGAGTTTGCTTTTTGTACTGCCAAGGATTGCGGAATGATAGGCTTTAGCAAGCCTCCTTGTGGTCTGATAATAGCACAGAACAAAACTGCTTTTCAGTGTCAGGAAAATGAGAAGTGGTATCTTTCAACCCTTCAAACTTCAAACAGAATAACTTTAATTCCTTGTCATGGGAATTCAGTACTCTTGGACCAGACTACAGATAATGAATTATGTCAGCCCAGAGCTCGGGTGATAGGTTCTCTTTAGACCGAAGTGACATCATCGGTGTAATTTTCTGGCAATAAAACAGAGGCAAAGCTGTGTTGGCAGGCAGCAATTGGATCTTTCTGATCTCTTTTAAAACATGGTGTGTAAAATGCCATTTCTTTGTATCAGCACAACTATCAGCAACCAAACCTTTGCAGGGATTGGAGGTGGGCAGAGAAGTGATATTCTTAGATTCATTGGAGGCACTGCCAATATCCTGGAAAAAGAAGAAAAAATGCAATGTATTCTTGTTTGAGAACAGGGGTGTCAAACTCGCATCGTTATGACAGCATCATGTGATGTATTGGAACTTTTTCCTCCTTTGCTAAACCAGGTGGGGGCGTGGCCAGCATGTGACGCACCTGGCCCACGGGCTGCAAGTTTGACAGCCCTGTTTTAGATGAATGGACAGCACAGTTATAGCATCTTACCTTTGGGACATCAAATTTTATTAGCTACAATTACGGAAGTGTCAATCAGCCAAAGGGAGATGAGTTACAGTGTTCAATTCATTGAACTAGTCATACAGGTTCATTCCTTGTTTCAGTCCTGAGGAACAGGTTTGTGACTTTAAAAAACAGCAACACCAATTTGTGGGAAAAGTAGCTTTAAAAGTCCCTGAAGAAATTTATAATAGCTGGAGTTTGTTAAGCTTTATTAAGTCACAGATATCAGCAATCGGCTTGTGCAAATTAGGTGTGTTTCCCTTTAATGTTATATCAGCATTTACTGATATCTTGATAAATTCCAAGATCTGGGAATACAGCCAAAACATACATGTTGATAGTCTTGGAATTTCAGTCTGAAGTACAGTATTAGTAGCATAAACCTAAAGCTCATGAGTCAGGAACTCCAGTTTCTTACTAGTGCAAGAAATAGGTGATTTTAACCAACCCTTCTTCGACATTATTAGGTGTTTAGTATTCACTAAACAAAATTTTACCTCAAGAGATAGCAGTCAGAATTTTGTTCTTGAAAGACATATCTGATTAATATAGTACTGTTAAATTAGAATGGTGCACAAAGGCCAGCTATTCTCTCTTTAAATAGGGTTTGTGAGGTAACTGATGAATATAACAAGAACATCATTTATTTATTTAGAAGATTTATTTACATCACAACTCCATTGTGATACATTGGAATGCCATATACTGAATTACAAAATCCCCAAATAATACAGGTAATCCTCAACTTATGACCACAATTGAGTCCAAAATTTCTGTTGCTAAGTGACACCTTGAGTTTTGCCCCATTTTATGACCTACAGTTGTTAAGTGAGTCACTGCAGTTGTTCAGTTAGTTACACAATTGTTCAGCAAATCTGGCTCCCCCATTGACTTTGCTTGTCTCAGAGTCACAAAACACAATCACATGACCCTGGGACATGGCAACCACCATAAATATGAATCAATTGCAGTGTCTGAATTTGGGTCATGTGATCATGGGAAAATGGTTACAGCTCACTTTTTTCAGTGCTATTATAACTTTGAACTATCACTAAACTGTTGTAAGTCAAGGATTTCATGTATTACTATTAAAACCACACAATATATAGACTTTTAAAAATCTAAATGCTAACATTTCAACTACATAAACCTGGGTTTCTTTATACCCACCACCATCCAAAAAACAAGCTCATCTATTCTCCTGGCCCAATGCCAGGGGAAATAGGCAAGACATTGAAGATTTCCTGAAGGCTAAAAAGTTGGGGTGACCTCAATCTTTGGGTGAAGGAGGGGTTTCTCCAAAGAGGGCAAGTACTGCCAAAGAAAAGGCAGTAAAACTCCTAGACTTCATCAGATGACATTACCTCATCAAGAAGGAAACCCTGTGGGATGGGCAGAAATAACTGGAGATAGGCAGTCCCAGAAACCGATGCCCAATTGTTCAACAATTGCTAATTTGGGAACTGCAGAAATTCCATTAATAGCATGTGGAATGATTAATTGATGTCTGCTATGAATGAGAAGGACATATAACCTATCCTGCCCCCAATGGTGGGATTCATATTTTTTTTACTACCAGTTCTATGGGCATGGCTTGGTGGGTGTGGCAGGGGAAGGATACTGTAAAATCTCCAGTCAGAATTGCTGGTTCTCCGAATGACTCAAAATTTGCTGGTTCTCCGAATGACTCAAAATTTCCGCTACCGGTTCTCCAGAACTGGTCAAAACCTACTGAATACCACCTCTGATAGGTATGTCCATGAAGCCACCAGGAATTGTGTACTCTTTACCTGGGCTAGAGTGAATTCTAATTAGGAGTCAGAAAATGGCTAAGGTGACTAATGGGATTTCAACCCTTCTTCTTCCCCCTATTATAAAAAAAAAGTTATTTCTGGCTGCTTGACCATCTCAGTAGCCTAGTAATATCTCTTTTGAATTTCAGCAATAATGCTCTGTAACAGAGATGGAGGGAACAATCTTTTCATTTATACCCGCAAGATGAAAAGGAAAGGCAGAGCATCAAGGCCATTATTAGGTGTCCCCCTTGTATGCTCAGAGGTACACTTCTGAGAATATAGCCCATAAACATAAACACCATTAAATGGATAGCCATAAGTTTACTAAGTCCATATTTTTGTTGTGAATTATTGTAACATGACAAATCCTGATTTGTGCACTTGGTCCCACTTGCCAGTTTATTCATAGTGTAACAGCTGCAGTGTAATGGGATCAGATATAAGATAAGGTCACGGGTTTCCTCTCTCCACCACAATGCAGTGGGGTCAACAATTCAGTGGCCCAATTTCTATGTTCCAAAGTAGGACTCCCCAAACTTGGCAACTTTAAGACTGGTAGACTTCAACTCCCAGAATTATCCAGCCAGCAAGTCCACCAGTTGAAGTCCACCAATCTTAAGGTTGCCAAGTTTGGAGATCTCTGTTCCAAAGGATTTTTCACACTGGCTCAATGAAAAGTAGTTCCAGGATCCAGTCACCAAATCTGTGAGTCATCTGAGGAAGAGGAAGAAAATTATGGAATTGCCATATCTACTAGTTGCTGGTGAGGCTGCTACTAATAGCAAGGCTGACCCTTTTCTTCCTTCTCAGAAAGGTTACTCCGACTAATTATGCTGAACGGAAACACAATAATAGCACCTGCTCTGGAGATAACAATGTTATCAGGGCACTCCTGAACAGTGCTTCATAAGCAACCAATATGTTCCTTACAAGTCATTAAAAACTGCTGTCTAAATGATATTTTTTTATTGCTTTTCCTTACAGTCTTCTTTTCCTTTCCTTATGTGCTTATCTGTTGTTGTTTTTTTTTAATCTGGAAGATTTCTGGGAGACTCTCAAGGTAAAGAGCAGGATATAAAGACTTTAAACAAGGATACACAACTTTTTTTCCAAGAAAAAGTGCCTTTCTTTCTTTTATGTGGTCACCCAACTCAGACAATATGATTCTGAGCAGTGTGCAAAGGGAAAACAACAAATCAAACCCAACAAATACAAAAATATTGCATATCTTTATACCTTAGTAAGCAATAAAATGGTGATCAGGGATGAAACATGCTTTAATTCCTCCAAGTGGGGCCACTACTCATCCTAATTCAGTTTAAAGTCACATGTACAGCTGCACACAAAATACACACGGCACAATAAAATAACCATCTTTTATTGTTTGCTCCAAGAATCTGTAATTTAGAAATATATGGCCTTTCAAACATGGAATTCAATTTCCCTATTATAGTTAACTGTCGTCAAAAAACATACCTTTCAGTTTCTTTTTACTCTAGTCTTTCCCACTTCCCATTTGTGTTGAGACTCTCTCTTCTAGCATTTTACTCTTGGCCCACACTGAATGTTAAGGGCCTGTCACATAGGCCGACGGATGCAAAAAGTATGTAAAAAGGACACAGCGGCCAAGAAAATTTTCCATCCGTTGTTATCCGCTCTCAAAAGTCCCCCAAATTTGCATAAAAAGAGTGGACAATAATGGACGTAGCCAGGATGTAAAGCGGATGCTCCACGGAAGCCTAGTAGATGGAAGCGGATGGTACATCCGCAGGGCTTCCGGAGGAGCACAGCGAAGCAGACGCGCAGCGGAAGGAACGGATGCCGAGCGGATGCCGAGCGCATAGAGCGGATGCATCATGGAAGCCTAGCGGATGCCTAGCGGATGCAAAGCGTTCACTGCACATGCGGAGAGGATGCATTGAATCAGCCCCGCAGATATAAAAGGATGCAGATCGCAAGCAGATCACCATTCAGAGGAAAGACCTACTGCCAGATACATCTCCAGCCAACAACCACGGGGAAGAAGAGGAAGCCTGTGCCATCTTCTGCCAGCCCTGGCAAGAAGGACAGAAAGTACAAGGGCCACCATTCCCACTTGACTTCTGGCACTGACCTCTGCTTCTGCTGGGGGGCTTCTGCTGCTCGGGGCTGACTCTGCTGGTGCTGCGGCTTCTGCTGGTGCTGCTTCTTGGTGCTTGGAGCTTCTGCGGTGCTTACTCTGCTGGCGCGCTCCTGTTGCTGGTGCTTCTTGCTTGTACGTTACTCTGCGGGTGCTGTTCCTGGTGCTGGTGCCTTCTGCTGTGCTTACTCTGCTGTGCTGCTCCAGGTTCCTGCTGGTGCTGGTGTTGCTTGCGGTGTTTGCTGGGCTCCTGGTCCTGCTGGTGCTGTTGGTCCTGCTTGGTTGCTGCTTTTGCTGCTGCTGTTGTTGTTACTGCTGCTGCTGGTTGGTGGTTGGGTGGAGCAGCCCCTAGAATCTTGAAGCCCTTTGATGAGGGCCCAGAAAAAACCTGCCGAGAGGGAATAGGCATACGCAAGATAGGGAGAGGAGCAGTTTACTACATCGAAGAGGAACATTTGAGGATGAGGTGCTCGAAGGCTGAGGGAGAATGAGTATCTATGGCGGAAGGGACACAGGCTCTATCAAGACACCAAGAGGAAAGCAGGCAGCTTGGAGAGAGAAGGCAGAGAGCCTGGGCTACACTTCGGAGGTCTCCTCGGGTGTGGAAGCACATGGCACACCTGGTACTGGAAAGCTGCACCTCAAGATAGTCTGGCCAGGCCGCGGTCAAGCTCACAGACCGGAGACCTACGGTGATTGGCCAAGTGTAGCTTCTTTGGAGGGTGAGGTCCGCCACCAGGAGGCAGCCCCTCTGTTCTACCCTCTCTCTCACCCCCCGCCTGGCAGCCCACAAGAACCAGTCCTCTTCTGGCAAGAGTCAGCTCCTGTGTCCAGGCAGGTATCTGTGGGAGCATTTGCCACGACGAGACCCCCCCGACAGCGTGCACTCCCCATGGCAGACACGCGAGTAGGAGGACACCTGACGCAGTGGCGAGCAAGGAGAGGACTGAACCAGAGACCAATCCCACCCCCACCCCCGCTCCACTCCACAGAAAGGCAGGCAGAGAGGCAGACCGGAGGCAGAGCCACACTGTCCTGCTGGGGAAGATCAGGGGACACCATCAAAAGCAGCGTAGATCTCCTCTCCAGCTGTACACACCGACATACCATCCTCAAAAATGCAAGCCCTTCCTCACCTACATCAACCAGACCCTCGATGGACAATGTCCGAATCACATACAAGTTGATCGAGGAGAGGATCACAGGTCTTCTGCACAACCCTCCAGGCCAGCTGAAACCTGCTCCGACACAGGTCCAAGGTCTGCTCCTTCCACCCCAGGTGATTGTCACAGCCCTTCAAGGCTTTCCACAGGCCCTCACCTACCAACGGCTACGCTACCAGAGTTCCAGCAGGCACAGGAAGCCTTCCCATCCAGGCACCAGGTTTACACGAATGCCACCGATGCCACAGATGCCCAGAGGCCCACAGATGCCACCCACGCCAACAGATGCCACCCATGCCACAGATGGCCACCCATTGCCATAGATGCCCACCCATGCCTCACCTCGCCTCAGCTGCAGACCAGACAGCCCCACTACACTCCTCCTTCCTCCACCCCACAGCCAAGCCCGGCATCGAACATCTGTCATGCGGTCTGGACTGACACCCAAGTCATGAGGGAAGGGCTCTCAACATCACAGGACTTAAGCCAGCTCTCTGAGAAGCTTCCTCCAACACGCATGCCCTGTTGTCCTCTCGGCCAGGCACCCAATTGGCGCCTCAGACTAGCACTCCAGCAGCAGCCACCTCACAGCACCTGAACCCTCACCCTGAGACACTAATGGGCACGTACCTGCAGAAGTGACTTGAGGAAGAAGCTGCCAGAATCTGTTGCTACCTGTTGACCTTTGCTATCTATTGCTTGGTGACACTGTTACTTGGTCATTTGTGCCTTTTACAGTTTTTTTGTTAGTTAATAAAGTTTATCTTGCTTTCAACACACTTGTTGTCAGTTCTGTATAGTAAATAAGTCTTGGTTGGAAACTTTTAACAAATTGGTTTAAGCCTTGCATGCTTGTGGATGGGTAAGATACAGTGGGGGGATAGGTCACGTGGATGTTACCTGTTGGAAGTGTGGTGGAAATACGCATGTGGGAGGACTGTGGGATGGTAAATGTGGTAGATAAAGCTTGGAGATTATGGAGGGAGGGAGAGTGAGGAAAACATCGCCGCGTAGTGGAAAAGGCATGGGCGGGGACTAGTAATGGTACCGACCTCGCCGAGGTGCGCACATAATGGCCCTGTATTTAAATAACAATTTTGTAATATTCATTCACACACAGTTTCAACATAAAAACACAATTGTTATTAAAGCCCTGTTCATGTGGTAGGCCAATCAACATACTCGCACCAATCTGCAATCGTTGTGATGAGACAGCGTGAAGGAAGGCATCCATTAAGCATCTCAGTCGATCCTGTCTTCCACTCTCCAACGCGTCGCAGCTGGGGGGGTTGCAACCCACGTGTTGTTGCAGGAGGTTGCGCTTCCATTCTTCGGCCTCTCACGTGTGGAAGCACCTGTTGGGGCTTCTATCACGTCCACAGTTACTATACAGGGTTTCGCCCTTTTGCTCCATTCGCCAGGTTCCATGTCCCCATTTCCTGTTGTTGAGTCCACGAGCCTGTTCTGCAAACACTTGGGTGTAGCGGTGGTGCGCCATGAGATTTGTGCAGGGATGAGCAGAGCTCTCCACGATGTTAACCTACAACGGTCTCTTGGGCGATGCTGCATGGATTGGTGTGGATAGATGCCTGGATAACCTGTTGGGCCAGGATGCCAATAGTGTCGTTCTTCCACCACCCGCGTTTGCCCTGGTCCAGCCTGTAGTTGAGGATCCTTTCTTCACGGGTGAGGAGTCTGGAAGGCTCGTACGGGGCTATAGAGTACGTTCTGAAGGAGAAGCGTCATCCCCACGATGAAGTCAGGGGCACTTCTTGTGCTGTCCTTCGCAGGGTTCCTGGATCTGGGAAGCGTCCCATCGATGAGGATTGCGTTCTAGCCGCCTCCCCTTGTAGGTCACTGCGTGTGTATACCTGGCATTGAGTGGACCGTATGAGGCCTAAGTGACATCGATGTATCATATGAATCTGTAGTGCAAGCATCGACCATGTCGAAGAGGATAGATCGCTGAAGAAAGCTTCCTTGAGTTGCTGAAATAAGTGGACCCGCCTGGCTTCGGAGCTTTGTGCAGGGCCCTTGCTTCGCCATCTATGGCTCCAAACGTGTATGGGGAATTTCACTTCTGACACCATCTGCTCTGCCAACTTCTCACAGCCTTCTTAGTCGGGAGGGGCATGCGGAGGCAGAGCTCCTCCAGGTAGTCTTGCGATGAATGGCCTGCACCGACTTCTGCTGACCACCAATGCTCGATGGTGTGTGGTGGCACCCTCGCGACAGTTCTGCATGCCCGTACAGTGGTCCGCGAGCCAGGTGGCTCAGATCAGTGCCACCTCTAGCTCCAGGGTTCCGAGGCTGGTTTCTGGAGTTTGTGTTTTGCCTTTGGCAACCTTGCGGTGTCTAAGTCCTCGCACAACTTCGTCAAACATGGCTGGTGCATCCTATGAAAGCTTCTGGAATGCACGAGAGTCTTTCGTTCCTCAGCTGCACCATCAACTTGTTATAAGTCCATACTCGGCTCTCTCGCTGATCATCCTTTTCGGACCCAGACACTTCTGGGAGACCTCCTTTCTTCCCGTAGAAACAGGTGAAAGAGCCTGTAGAGGGCTTCGCCAACTGTTGTAGAACGATGGGCTAAACCAAAAAGGAGTGTGCGACGATCCATGGTGGAGATGACTGGATACTTGTGGAAGAGCAAGCCAAGATGAAGGCTGAAGAGGTCTGCACAGCCAGGGATGCTGGGACTGGAAAGTGAGATCCAGCTGATTTCTCCCCCTTTTTATAGGAAATATAGGTTTTCCCACTAGTGGTCCTTTTGATCCTCTAGGACATCCTGCAGACATCCTAAATATCCGAGATACGTCCCCCTTATACGAACGTTTTTTCCGTTTTAATGCTTTCTATGCGAGCTGCATCCACTCATCCCTTTCTACACCATACTACTAATGCTGTTGTGTCCATTCCGCCATCCGTTTCACTTCCTTCCCCTGTGTCCGTTTTCGCTGGAGCGGATGTGAGTTGGCGCGGAGTGCAGCAGATATAGCGGATGCGTAAGGGATGACCACAAGACGTATAACGGAATGTTCCTCCGTATGCGTAGCGGAATGTAGAACGGACACGTTGTATACTTTATGCCGCTCAAAAAGTTTTGTGCAGCTCAAAACTTTTTGAGTGGATTGAAATTGTCAGTAGACCGGATAGAGAGGATGAAAAACGGAGGCAGTGAGTACAGAACGGATACATCGCGTTAACCAATGGAAGACAAGTTTTTTCCTCCATTTTACATCCTCTTTCCATCCATTGGTGCAGTGTGACAGGGGCTTAAGTTTATTTAATATAGGATAGGTGTGCAATATGAAACAAAAAAAAAATAATAATACATCCACTACAAAATTACTGACATGATACTTTTAACAGCAATTTACAACTAATTGAGGTCAAGCTTCGAATGACAGAAAGGAGCTCAAATTTATTCAAGTGGAATTCAGTTGGGAGTCAAATACTTAAATATTTTAAACTCAAGCAGTTATCCATGTATGTTTCAAGAGACAGAGTTCTGCAATTTAGAATTAAGCTTCTACCAAGAAGGAAATCTTTACTAGGTTACAGGAAGAAATAGGAAAAAAAAATAGCCTTCCTGATTCAGCAACACAGACAAGGTATGAGAAAAGGATGTAAGAAAAAGGATTAAAATCAGAAACATTTCATCTGAATGAAATATGATTTCCCCCCTTTTCTTAAATACTTAGTGTTTGGATATCTGGGATTAAACATATACACTTCCATAAGGAGCTTTCCTCCACGCTAAATCATTTCCTAAAGCCCATGTCACACTGCACCAACGGATGGAAAGAGGATGTAAAATGGAGAAAAACACTTGCCATCCGTT
>BHFT01009181.1:0-17208 GCA_004320025.1 Laticauda laticaudata
CAATCTTAAATCCAGCTTTATTTTATGCCTGTTTATTGCCAAAATATTTTAATCCAATTTAATTAAGTCTTTAGTTCCAGCTTCTTTCTTTCCTGGCTCAAATCCCAACTTTGCTGTCAAAATTATTTTCTTATTTTTTCTCTTTTTGTATTTTTGCCACTCACTTTTCTTTTCTTAAAAATTCCATGTTACCTTAATCCCGGGGTATTTTTTGTTTAGTTGTTTTGCTCAATTGTCCTGGCTCAGATGTTATCCACCTCTTTCTTCACTCCTGCACAAATCTTAGTCCAGCTGAGTCCTCTTCGGGGTGGTCATTTTGGACCAGCGATTCAGTCATCTTCGGGGGGGAAAAGATCAAGGGGAGATACGGCTCCCCTCAACCTGCCTGGCAGCTTCCCCTGACTCCACCACCCATCCAAGGCAGCTTCAGTCCCTAATCGCAATGACTGTGGCTCTCCAACAAAAGAGCATGGACCATAGCCGCAAACAGTCACGATCTACAGTCCATCAACGAGGTGGGCTCAACCTGGAAGTCCTCCATCCATTGTTTCTTGTCCTGCCTTCAGATGGACAATAGGTTGACTCTCCTTTCTTTGTGGCAGCCCCTTAGATATTGAACGCTGCTATCATGTTATCCCCAGGGATCCAACAGGGTTAACTACCGGTTCAGTGATTTATAAGATTCGGTGATTTATGATGTGCGTCCCTGCATGCTGTGTGCACACCTGTAATTTGTCATCAGCATGCTGCGTGCAGAGAAGCAGCCTTTCAAGAAGCACTTTTTTCCTGCTTTTTAAGCTGCAGCTGTGCCTTGCACAGCAGCTGAAGTTGAAAAAGCAGGAAATAAAGGTCAGATAAGAGCCCAGGCAGGTGGGTGAGCAAAAACATCAGCAGACATAGAACCAGTTCTATGTCTGCTGCTCTTCTGCTGCTACCAGTTCTACAGAGATAGACATAACCAGTATAAACCCACCCCTGGTTATCCCTAGTCCTTCTTTTCATAAATTAGACAATTCTGTAACCATTCTTCATATGTTTTAGACACCAGTCCATTAATCATCTTTGTTGCTCTTCTCTGCACTCTTTCCATCATTTTATTTATATTGGTAGCAATATACCAAGTGTGGTCCCATCAAATCATTATGAAGTGTGATCTTGATTCTGTTCCTCTGGTAGTGCAGCCTAGGATTGCATTGGCTTTTTTGGTAGCTGCAGCACACTGCTGATTTGTATTTAATCTTTAAGTCTTTTTTATTAAACATTTTATTAGGTTATAAGATGATACAAAGTACAAAAGTAAAGAGGAAAGCAGTGGGGGAGGGGAAAGAAATATGAGGAAGGGCAGGGAAAATGGAAAAAAAAGCTTTAACTTCTCACACCCTATGTTGCAGTAAAATAAAGAATTAACATCAAACCACAACTTTTTGCTTTATATGGTAATATAAACTAGCCATTTCTATCAACATTTATCAATCTAATCAGTAAAACCCCAAATCAAAGTTTCTGTTTTTTCCACCTCAAGCACAAAATTCAGAAGCAGTCTCCATGTGGCAACAAAGGTACTTATATTCTTTTCTTTAATCAGAATGATCAATTTGGCAATTTCTGCCAACTTCATCACCTTGTGCCGCTATTCATCCCTGGTGGAAATCGAAATATCCTTTTTGTGCATACAATAGTCTTGCTGCTTTCAACATACAGTTGTACTCATAAGTTTACATACCCTGGCAGAATTTATGATTTCTTGGCCACTTTTCAGAGAATATGAATGATAACACAGAAACTTTTCTTTCACTCATGGTTCGTGGTTGGCTGAAGCCATTTATTATCAATCAACTGTATTTAAATCATAATGACAACAGAAACTATTCAAATGATTCTGATCAAAAGTTTACACACCCTGGTGATTTTGGCTTGATAACATGCACACAGGTTGGCACAAAGGGGTTTGAATGGCTATTAAAGGTAACCATCCTCACCTGTGATCTGATTTGCTCTGTAATTAGGTGTGGCATGTGTGTATAACAAGGTCACTGAGTTCCTGGATTTCATCCAGTGCTGCACTGACCTTTCTGGCTTCTGAGTCATAGGAAAAGCAAAAGAATTATCAAAGGATCTGCAGGAAAAAGTAGCTGAACTGTATATAACAGGAAAGGATATAAAAACATATCCAAGGAATTGAGAATGCCAATCAGCAATGTTCAAACACTAATCAAAGAAGTGGAAATTGAGGGGTTTGTTTGAAATCAAACCACCAGTCAGGTAGACCTACTAAAATTTCAGCCACAACTGCCAGGGAAATTGTTTGGGATGCAAAGAAAACCCACAAATAACTTCAGGTGAAATACAGACTCTCTGAAAACATGTGGTGTGGCCTGTTTCAAGATGCACAATAAGGAGACACTGGAAGAAAGATGACAGCATGATCGAATTGCCAGAAGAAAGCCATTACTACAAAGTATCCTGCTTACAATACACCAAAACAGTGCAGAGACAAGTCTCAGATTTTCTGGCACAGTCATTTGGAGTGATGAGACCAAAATTGTGCTCTTTGGCCAAAAACCATAAACACTACATTTGGAGAGGAATCAACAAGGGTATGATGAAAAAGTACACCATTCCTACTGTGAAACATGGAGGTGGATCGCTGATGTTTTGGGATGTGTGAGCTACAAGGGCACAGGAAATTTAGTCAGAACTAATGGCACAGATGAATGCCATATATTATCAACAGATACTGGAGGAAAATTTGCATTCATCAGCCTGGAAGCTGCGCAAGGGACATATTTGGACATTCCCACATGACAATGATCCAAAAACACAAGGCCAAGTTGACTGTCATTGGCTACAGCAGACTAAAGTGAAGGTTCTGGAATGGCCATTGTTCCGTCCGAAAAAACGCGAGGTAGACCGGTTCCAACAACAAAAGTCTTTTATTATTTACAGCAGTTGAGAAACGGAACATTGGCTCAAGCCGCGGCAGCCTTTTATACCGGATTTGCCTGCTGGCTTGTAGCCAATGACAGGTATTTAGTTTTGCCACCTTGAAGCAGCTTCTTGGATTGGTTCCTATTTGAACCAATCCCCATTTCAGGTTTATTAGCCAATCAGAATCCTGTATTAGGAGTTCTACTATTCTATATACAGAACACCCCTCCCCTCTTGGTTTAGTCCTACGTGAGTGAGGTAGTCGCGCAGGTAGGTGGGGCTTCTCTTTGAACTCGACTGGACTTGCGCGGTTCATTTCTCTGAAGACTTTGACCGTTTGGATGGGGTTGCTGTCTCTTCCGGTCCTTCTCCATGGAACCGCCTGGAAGGGTGAGTCAGCATTTTACTATGCCGCCTGAGTTTCTTAGGCCGGCGGTTTGCCGCTCCCTCCTGTTTTCTCCGGGCAGGTCGAGCTGGCTTGGCTGGGCCCCTTCGAGTGGACTCTTCTCGCAATTTCTTCTAACTGTAAGTCTATATTTTGCTTTTTTTGTTGTTATCATATTCTGTGTTTAATTAAAATGGTTTCTTTATTATTTTATCATATTTCCTCCCCTCCTTGGTTTGATTTTCATCATTTTTAATATTGGTGGTTGTGTGGTCTGAACTTCTTTCTATGTTTTGGGACCGAGCAGCGTCTATGTGCTGCTCATTCCCTGCCGTCGTCTATGTTAGTCTCGTAGGGACCGTGAGGCCTGTAATGTTGTGTAATTTACGCTGGAAGCACATAACGGGTCCCTGGTAAAATTTCTTGATAACCTAGGTTGCCTATTTCAATGTCCTGAAACGGGTTGAGGAGCGGGGGGGGGTTTTCTGCATATGCTTTGGGTGCAAATTGTCTAATTGCGACTCAGTTTTCTTCGCGCATTAGTAATTCCGTCAGGTTTTGGTTTGTATAGTACCCGTGTAAATATGCTGGAGGGTGATAGGCGATTTATTTATCTTGGACATCCAAATGTCCCATATTTTCTAGCCTTCTTTGGTAAACCTGAACCATTCTCTCTGCCCCTACTGTTTTGGCAAGCTGGGTGGGCGCGTCGTGTTAGGGCAGTCTAATACTAGGGAGGCTTAGTATTTTCGAATTGGATACTTGTAACTTGTGGCCCATTGTCAGACACTAGGACGTCGGCAGGTCCATGGGTTGTGAACAGTTTTGTCAAGTTGTTTATAATGGTTTCTGTTGTAATAGTATGATAATTTTAACCTCCAGCCAATTTGAGTATGCATCTACGACAATTAGGAAAGTATGCCCCTTAGTAGGACCCGCAAAAGTCAATGTAATTCGTGACCAGGGCCTCGTGGGGTTTCCCAGTCCCAAATGGTGCGTTTGGGGAGGTCTGTTCTTTGGCAATTTAATTGGCAAGAATTTACCAGTATGTCGACTTCCCTGTCTATACCGGCCACCAGACATAGTTCTACAAGGCTTTCATTTTAACAATCCAGGGTGCCTTCATGAAGCATACCCATACCTTAGTTTGTAATTTTAAGATCATACCCGATCACCCAAACAAACAAGCCTGTAGAATGAGAGCTTCCGTTTGTTCTGGTCGGAAAGTTTAAAGTCTCAGTTGTTTTGATTTTCCCGGCCAGCCTTTACCTACCCAGTTCAGCACACGGGCAGTCAATGGGTCCCTTGCAGTGGCTGCTGGTGAGCTCGTTTGTCATATTATGGGTAGATGCGGGCATGTCTCTATCTGCGAAGTGTGGTATCGTCGGGTGCCGGGTTCATTCTCTATATTCCAGTTAATGTGCTTCTGCTCAACGTGTCTGCAATGGAAATTTGTTTCCCGGGGCGATGTGTCAGAGTATAAGATAGGCTGCTAGGAATTTCTGAGTTACCAACTAGTCATTCGCGGGGACCAAAATGTTGGTGTTAGCCTTGTTTCCCGCCAAAACTTCCAGTAGCAGTTGATGGTCTGTTAGCTATCAAAAATGTTCTTCCATATAATATCTCGTGAAGCGTTTCACTCCGGCGACGATGCCAGGGCCTTCTCTGCTCCAATTGACTATAATTATGGCTCGGTTTACAGAGTCTTTGAATGTTGTGATGGTGCCTCTCTCCCATCTGGCAATTGGTGCTCAGGATGGACCGACTCCAAAGGTTGGAGGCGTCGCAGGTCACCGTCATGGAGTGTGTTACTAAAACTGGATAAGAATGGTGTTTGAGTTAATAAGTTTTTATCTTTGGAAGGCTTCTTATTCTCTATTAACCCCAAGTCCAAATTGTTTTTTATCCAGTTAATCAGTGTAATGGTTCCGCTATTGTCGCTTTGTGGGTAGGAAACGCTTATAAAAATATGTTAGTCCTAAAAATTCCGGCAGTTCAGTTTTGTTCCTTGATTCTGGTGCGTCTTTAATACTTTGACTTTTTTTGTCCAAGTAGGGTGTATACCCTCTCCCTCTATTAAGTAGCCCAGGAATTTGAACGCATCAGTCATTAGACAGCATTTTTCTTTTTTACTTTTAGGCCAATTCTGCTGAATTTAGTTAGTACGCTTTTAGTCTTTATTTTAGTCTGGGCGCATCTTTGGCGCGAAATTTAGACATCGTCGAATGTTGCTACGACCCCTTTTATACCATTCAATAGTGTTCCATGAGCTGCTGGAAACGCCTGGCTACACTCACTCCAAATTGGAGTCTGTTCATTTGGAATGCCTTAGTGGTCACTATAGTTTTGTGCTTCAGCCGTTAATGGGTCTACTGGAGCTGTTGTGTAAGTCTGTGCTTGGATCTAGTTTAGCGAAAACTTTTCCTCTCCCCAGAGAAATGTAATAAGTGGTTGTATGACCTGCTACCTGGGTATGCATTTGGTTGGCAATGCGTGGTTCTAGGGTAACCTTGTAGTCACCACAAATTCGAACCGACCCGTTCTGGTTTTAATTGGTGTTACGATCGCGGTTTGCCCACTTAGCATGGTCAACAGGTTTCTAAAACCCTTGGTCTATTAATTTATTTGTTGTTCTCTATTTTTGCTTTCAGAGAAAGGGAACTCGTCTGGCCTTTAAGTCTTCTAGGGCTACTGGGTCTAAACTAAAAGAAATAGGGGTCCCGATACCTGCCTAGGGAGCCGTTCGAAAAACATCCTTGAACTCTTGATCAGTTTTTCTTCCAGTCGGTTGCGCCACCCTGGTCTACTCCTCAGTCATCCCGATAGCCTCAATGCGTGCGAAACCATTCGAGCCCAGGAGGCGTGTCGGTTCTGTTGACTATTGTCAATGTAGTAACTTCGACATGTTGTTTGTAGTGACTCGGAAATGTCCTAGGCCACTACAGGAATTCGGTTTTCCCTTGGTAGTCCTTCAGGGTTAATTTTTGTCTCTGGAGTTCTTTGAGTTTTGATATCTGCGGACCAGTTGTTTGATGGTGTCCATGATACCGATTGATAGGAAAGACCCTGAGTCTACTCCATTTCGCAGGGGCTGCCTTCTATTTTATTACAATTATTTTTACTTTCTTCCGCTTTTCCATCTGAGAGCTCCCGATTAGTGAAAGCTGATGTGTTTTCTCTCGGTTAGTGGCTTGCTTTGTTCCGCTGCCACTTTCTCTCAGTTTGTTGCTCAGCTTTGGCGAGAGTTTGCTGCATCGTTTGGGCTGTAATTTTTTTTATTTCCTTGGCCAGACTTTCATCGATATGCCTCTTCTTGGCAAGCTCTCAAATGGCACAGAGAAATCTGCAATCGGCCCGAGATGGTTTCCTCCCGCAGCCAGCGCATTCCTGCCAATTCTTTTTTTTCGCCCTTTTCTTGTTGGCGTATCGGCGGTGACTTCGTCGTCTTCTCCCTGGATTCTGACGTCTCGTCAAAATCCTCATGGTGAGTTGGTGGAGAATTGTTTCTTTCCCTCTGGCAGGCTCGTTTCGTTGTTGTTCGTCGTTCATCTGTTTTCATTTTGACCGCCGATTTTATCGCGCTATCACAGCTGTGGCTTCTGCTAAATTTTGGCTATGGTTATATTTGGTTTATTTTAGGCAGCTTGCTCTGTACATTAGAGTCTCTTAAACCCAGTATTACTCGTCACCGCATCACTTCAGTCGTAATTAGAAATTCGTGCACGCTCCCACATTTGTCGAGGCTGCCACCAAAGTCAGCGATGGCCACTCTTTCTGTCTCTTCGGTAAATTCGTGCTGCTTGGATAAGGTTGACACCACCGTGCGTAGTGAGCCTTTTGTATGTTCTTGAGCTCTGGCCAAGTCAATTGTTCACTATCCGGCTTCGCAAAGCCTTGCCCATTTTGAAGATTGTGCCCACAGCTGTGTACAAGAAAACAGCTCTCTTACGCTGCCTGAGATCTCTTCCTATCTCGTTAGCTTTCCAATACATCTGGAAATGATCTACGTAGGATTTCCCAATCCTCTCATTGGATTTGAAGGATCGGCGGCGCGTTATTTCTACCATTCTTCATCTAGTTTTATTTGTCGCCGCGCTCCAGTCTCACGTTTAGGACGATCCTATCCTCGTCGCAGGTTTCTGTCCGAGAAAAATCGAGAGACGGGTTCCAACAACAAAGTCTTTTATATTACAGAGTTGAGAAAGCGGAAACGATTTGCTCAAGCTGCGCAGCCTCTTTTTATAGGGATTTGCCTGCGCTTGTAGCCAATAAACAGTGTTTATTAGTTTTGCCGCCTTCTTGAGCAGCTTACTTGGACTTGGTTCCTATTTGAACCAATCCCGTTCAGGTTGTATTAGCCAATCAGGAATCCTTATTAGAGTTTAACTATTCTATATACAAACAGCTCAGTCTCCTGACCTCAATATAATTGAGCCACTCTGGGGAGATCTCAAACATGCAGTTCATGCAAGACAGCCCAAGAATGTATAGGAACTGGAGGCTTTTTGCTAGGAAGAATGGGCAGGTTTATCATCTGAGAAGATAAAGAGCCTCATCCACACGTACTATAAAAGACTTCAAGCTGTCAATGATTTTAAAAGGAGCAAAATACAGTATTAAGAACTGTTTTAAGAATGTAAACTTTTGATCAGGGTCATTTGGGTAGTTTCTCTTGTCATTGTGATTTAAAAAGAGTAAACACAGTAGAATGATAATAAATGGCTTCAGCCAACCACGAAGCATAAGTGAAAGAAAAGTTTTTGTGTTATTGTGCATATTCTCTGAAAAATAGCCAGGAAATCATAAATTCTGCCAGGGTATGTAAACTTATGAGCACAACTGTATATAAGATCAAAGTTCCAAGTCTTTTTCCATTAACTGAAAAGAAAAGTTTTTGGTTTCAACTTTGTTTTAATAACTTTCTGTATTAAAATATGAATCTTACTATAAAATTTCTTCGCTTTTCACATAAATGATAAAACAGTCCCTTCTTTACTTTTACACTTCTAACATTCATTTGAAATACCTTTATACATTCTAGATAACTTAGGTGTTAAATACCAGCGCTACATCATCTTATTAAAAATTCTTTAAAATTATAGTTTAATGTAAATTTTAAATCCTTCATCCACATATTTTCCCATGTTCAAGCATCACATTATATCCAAAATTCTTTGCCCACTGAATCAATGTTTTACATGTTAACTTTCCATATTCAATATCAATAATATTTTATAAATCTTAGCAATAATATGTTCATCACCACCTCACAGTAAGATTTTTCAATTCATTTTTAACAAAATCAAACCCAAAACTCTTTTTATTTAATTAAAATTTTTCTTTCAGTTGATATGTAAACCATTGGCAAACATAACCTTCTCATTCAAGTTCTTCTTGAAACATTAGTGTAGGGTCACCAGAGTTGAAAGATAGTATTTTACCATATGTCCACCAGTCCTACTTCGCCACCATTTCTTTTCTTTAAAAAAAGCTTCCTGGGGGAACACCCAAAGAGGAAACTTTTTAGAAAACCTATTTATTCCAAACTCTTAGTATGGCACATCTAGCAAAGTGATTATTAAAATCAACATTAACTTTATTTTTATCATACCATAGATAACCGTGACATAGTCTGTAACCATAGTTCATGGTCACAAATATTATTTAAAGGAGGTCTGTGGTAAAGCAAATATTGAGAACTACTGATATAGAAAATGTTCTGCGGGGCTTGTTTATTTGATTTGTTTGGCTGTCTCTGGATATCTAGCACATTATCGACGCTACGCTACAGCTTTTCTGCTGGCACCAGATGTTCATTTACAAGGAAGCATAAGAAATGAATTGACATGTTTATTATAAATAAGCTTGGATTCAGCTTTGATCTGTAACTAAAAGGAATGTAAGACATTTCAAGGAACATATTTCCAACTTAGCATAATGATGAGGAGGTTCAGCTTGTAATAAATGTCTTATGAGACTGAACTAAGTAGCTCTGAATATCTTCTAGTGTTATTGATTGATCTTCTCCTGAGTAAATCATAAATAGTCATTCTCAGTCACAACTTGGCCAGAATGTTCCTTTGACAGGGCAGTGGATGTGGATCCGCCAGAGGTAAGATGCATCCCCAATCTCTCACAACATATCCATGGTACTGCTACAAGGAGTGATTGAATAACTCCACTCCCTTTCCTCATCCCCCATCAGGCATTGCTCCTGCCACTCAGCAAAGGGCATTGGAGCCCAGGGAAAGTGGAGTTGGTACACATTGCCCTGAAGCCCCAGTCACAACTGAACTATGCCACCAATCTCCCAGTGGACCTGTCCCTTGTCAAGCCACTGGGGCAACCTGGCCACCACCCAGCTGTGGCCCTGCTGGTCAGCTGCCAGTCATATTGTTGGATCTGTGATGAGATGAACGTTTCATTTAAATATGCTTGTATAGTGATTTCTGTAATACAGAAATATATTCTAGAAATCACAATCTATTTCTATAATATATCCATGATTTCATAATATAGAAGAGGTTAGCACACGAATTAACACAATTTTGAGACATGTGGCCAAAGCCTTATCTTTCCCATTTTGTAAAAGATCATGCCATGGGTGCTCAGTATATTACAGACATGTGCATTGTAATATGAAGAATTAACAGCACAGCTAAAATAAACCCTCTCATCTGCTACTGATAGCTTTCTTCACATAGGCGACTCTTAGCTTTCAATATAACATTTTTAGACTTAGATGAAATGGCTCATCCATGCCCTTACCATCTGGTTTTAAGGTGGCCTTAGAAAATTGAGAATGACTGGTTGGAGGTTTTCCAATGCAATATATCTATGTAGACAGAGAGACCCAGGAAAGAATATGAAAAAACATCATATTAGAGACAATGCAAATAATTTTATTTCAATGTAAACTTTAACAAATAGCTGTCAAGTCTGATTCATCAAATTCACAAAATCAGAAACTGGGGGGAAAATGAACTTGGAAGATTTACCATTCACCTAATCACAGTAGTACATATGCTTTATTTCCATTGCCTGTTCCATGAGATGCCAATTCAAAGAATGCAGTTCTTATTGCTGCATTATTTTTATCTATAAGAGCTATGAATAGAAGTGTTACTCAGGGTTTGATATGCTTTAACAGTGACACTATAAAGCTGGTGAAATTTGTCTGATATTGGCAGTCAAATAAAGTTGGGAACAATGTTTCTTGGCCACAGTCTGGCATCTTATAGTTATGGAAACTGAAGAAAAAGTAACAAAACTATCATTGACAAAACCATCAACAGCTTATCTCCAAATAACAAAAGATCTTCTGCTTTATATCATTGGGGTGAAGAAAAGCTGAGAAGCTCTTCAGTTCAGGCTTGATCTTTCGTGCTTTGCATCCACTAATAAGCAACAATATGAAAGGAAGCAGGAATCTAGTTTGAATGCAACAAACAGACCGCTAGTATAACAACTCCTAAGATAAACAGTTTCTCTTGTTGGTCTTATGACCGAATACATTTGGATGGATTTTGGGATCTCACTAATTGCATTATGGGGGAGATAGTAATCACCAAATGGGATTTCCTTGTTCTGTCCCAAACTCAGTCATGAATAATTCCAGAAGTTTCTACAGGAGACAGAAGTTATTTAGAAAGCTGACCTCATTATCACTCCTGAACCACACCAAGAACATTTATGAATATTATATAACAGTTATGCAATAATAATAATTGGTTGATTTCATGTTCTGATCAAGAAGTGGATAAAAGAGAACTTTCTTGGACTTTTCTGTAAGAATCACCACAATGTTACTGAAGTATACAATAAGGCTAGAAACAAAATATGAACATGGATGGGGGAATAGCTAGGTTTGTGGTTTTATCATTAGATAAAGAGAATGGAAAGGAAATTGCTTTTTCAACAAACAGAAATTTTATTTTCAGAAAAAAGAACGAATCTGCCTTGCTTGAATACATTGAGATTTATTTGGCCAGCATTCTGATCTTCAGTAGAGATCAATCATTTGCTATGCTTCAGGATTTTCAAAAGTCACCCACATTAATACCTCTCAAATGTTCTGAATTTCTCTTTTACAGCTGAAACTCAGATTGGGACATTTAGTGTGTCCTTAAACAATTCCCAATTATTCCTTATCTATAGTAGCACTAGCACCCCAGGCTGTTCAGATTTTTTTCTGCAATATGAAATTCTATAGCTCTGTGCTCAATGCACACTATGCATCCATGTATAGTTGCATTTTTTTTAAGTTTAATGACAGATCCAGCTGGCTTTTTTCATTAAACTTCAAAGAAAGTAGGAAATAGAAAACTCTCATAAGTTAGGAAAAGTAACCTAACAGCCAACAAAATATTTCAATTTTGAGCAAAAAAATAAAATAAAAATTACAGATTAAACAATTGAAGATATTTAATTCTCTCCCCCATCCAATACCACTGAATTATTTATTCATTTATTTATTTTGGAATGAATAAATCTTGTAGCTCTAGTGCCACTACAAGTCAATTTGGAGGTCACAGTACACATATCTTGAAAAATAAATGTGAAAGAATCCAGAGATAATACTCAGTGAATCATTTTAAAGGAAATAGTTAAGGTCACGTAGACAATACCAGGCTCTGCTTTCACGTCGAGTGCAGGTTCTTTGGATTCAAGCCACAGAAGCCTGAGGTTATAGCTACCTTTATGTTTTTCTTGTGAATGCCACTTCTTGAGAAGTGTTGTTTGCTCTTTATTTGGAAGGGAGTCATCCTTGAAAATTATTGAGAAGGGAGTCATTCATGTGAACTTTGACCTATCTATAAATTGACATTTTGTATGTCTGTTTCAACTTGTATAACACACCCATGTACAGGTGCTATTAATAAATCCATCAGTAAAATCTGTTTAAATAGCATTTTAGTGTTGCAACATCAAGAATGTCACCATGTTTCATGCTTTTAAAAAACATTTTATTTTATGTATTTATTAAATGAAAATATGCTCATCCCACCAAGAGATGAGTCAGTGCAATATCTGTTTATAAATTGCCCTGTCTCCTTGAAAATTGGTAGAGAAGTGAATATACTAATAAATAATCAATTATAATGGTTACATAACTTTAAAACAAAATAAGTAAATCACAGATAACCTGAAATAGCTGGGTGAAAAAAAAATGCTTTTTCTTACACCAGAAAAATTGCATTACAGATGCCCAATGGGGTAGCTATAATGTATGCAAATGCCAAAAGAGAAGCAGGCAGATGGGCACATAAGGAAGCAAAGTTAACTTTCGAGTAACTAGAATAATGGATCTGTCAGCTGATTAGGAAATAATAGCCTCAATAGTTCTGTGTCTTCATCTATGATGTAATTTGTAATAAATAACAAAGTGGTCATTTCTGTAATTCATAAGTGAACGAATGAAGATCACACAATTGCATAGTTATGGAGATAAGAAAATAAATTCCTTAATAACAGCAATACCAAACACTTCCTTTAAATGTAGAACTAATTTGTATATAAATTAATCACACTAAACCTTCAACTTCTCCCCTTTTCAGTTCAGAAAGGAAGTTTCTCATGTGACCCATATGTACTATTTATGCAAATATTCCCCAGTGCAATAAAGAAAGCAAAACTTCCCAAATGTTATGTATTTCTAAAGTAGAGAAGATAACACAGAACAATGCTCTACAAAGCTGCAGGATCTTGTGTAAGAAAATTATCTCAGAAGTGAGAAATTTATACAACACATGATTTTGATTAATATCTATTATAATGCCTGTTCATTATGATGTATTATATTATTATATATTATGATGCAAGTAACAGTTAAATGGGAAATTTATGGTTATAAAAGAAAAAAAACCCTAAATTAGGCAAACATCTTAAATTAAGTTTTCAATGATGTAACATATTTTAGTGTTTTAGAAGTGATTGGGAGTCTTATTGCTAAATACATTGCACATTTTTCTTACTTCAGTGTGGCTATTTAAAGTAGCTTCATTTTTCTCCATAATTCTGAAAAAAAGTACTTAGTTGCTTTAAGGCAGGGGTGTCAAATTCAAGGCTGGGGTCCAGATCTGGCCCATGAGCCGCTTAGATCTAGCTCATGGGGCCACCCTGGAAACAGCGAAGGACCATCCCGCAGTTCCTCTGCCAGCCAAAACAGAGTTTTGGAGGGCTTCACAAGGCCCTCCCAGGCCCCATCTTTTTGCTGTAGCCCCATTTTTGGCTCCTGCAGCCCTCTGCCAGTGAAAACAGAGCTTCATTTTTTCTAGCAGAGAACTGCAGGAGACCACTGCAGCCACAAACAGGGCCCAGGGGGCACAAACAGCCCACTTGAGCTCCATTTTGGCAGAGTGCTCAGGCTCCACAGCCCCCAACATGAGTAATGTCAGGCTGACCATGCCCACTCTGGCCACAACCACCCTAACCCTCAAGGTCAAACCCAACCCTGATGCAGACTTCAATGAAGTCAAGTTTGACACCCCTACTTTAAGGAGTTGATACATGAATGCCACTTTGTCTTCAATGCCACTCACTAAAGTAGCCAAGTCTATTTTCAAGCTCACAGGGAAGCCTTAAACAAGATGTATCTGTTTTAAAGATGTCCTGTGCTCATGCTTCCACCAATTCCAAAGCACAGTTTCTAAATCATGTTCAAAACATTCACTGCTCTAACAAGCAAATTAGGCAAAAATATGAAATATGATTTAGACAGGAGATACATGTTTTATTTTCCTATATTTACTGCAGTGCTGTAACTTGCTCTACTTCCTGAAAATAAGCCAGGTGAAAACTTAAATAAATAAAAGTTGAAGAGCAAGATAAAAATTTAAATAAGTAAAAGTTGTGTTACAAGATTGAGCTAACAATCTTGTATTTTCTTCAGTAAGTAAAATGGGGTAAATTACCTAAGGCAAGGGTCCCCAACCACCGATTTGTGGCCCAGTACTGGTCTGGGGCCCATTGGGAACTGGTCCATGCAATCAATGGGCAAATGCACAAGTGTGCAAAGCTCCATTTGCACAAGTGGCAGGTGCACACACGAAATCATCTCTTCTGCCCCTCTCCTGCTGCTGCTGTCGGTCTACAGAGCCAGAAAGGTTGGAGACAGCTGACTTAAGGGAATGAATACTTCAGCCAGTGATCAGCCAATCCATTCATTTTATTGATATATTTTCTCTATGGAAAATTGGTTGTAGTGGGTTCTTTACTTTAGAAAGTATAATATTATGTTGTTGTAGCCTGTCGTCTGCTGGCTTCTCCAGAAGCCAAATCAGAGAAAGAAGAGGAGGTCTGGGAGTCAGGGTCAGTATCAGGGCTACCTGGGAGCTCCAAGGAGGGAGGGGAAATGGAGCTGGAAGACAGAGACACAGAGGCAGAGCCTGGGGTCATCTGTCAGCCCTTAGATGGAGAGTCAACAGCCCACAGGTCTGGAGGTGGTGAAGAAGAGGAGGAACAGCTGGGTCCAGTGCCTGACGTGCAGCTGCGCAGAAGGAAGAGAAGAGGAGATCAGTGGAAAGCTGTGAGCCGGTCCTGGGGAAGGAAGAGCTACTGCTGCTAGCAAGAGAAGAATAGGTGTGGCAGACAACTATTCATCTTCTGGCCAGATGGACTTGTTAGTCGCCAAGAGAAATGTTTTGCCAGGGCTGTCAGCATTCCTCATAAAGCAATCTTTTGAGTTCATGTCAGAGAATTTGTCTGTTTGGGGTGCTGGGTCAGAACATATGTAAACTAATTTGAAGGGATCACACTTGACACCTGATGACACGCATCTCTTTTAGCATTTTAAAAGGATAGCTCTACTAAGGAATCTCTTCTCTTCACTAGCAATCTCAGAATGCTATGTGAAAAGATAATGAATTTCCAAACCATCTCACTGCCAAATTCTTAATACCAGCACCAGGTTTCTATGCCTGAAATAAAACATGAGATTATCTAGCAGAATTCCTAGTAGTATATAGTATATGTCTGGGAGTTGTTGTTTTTTTTTTTCAAAAAAAACTTTGGTTGTTAAATTTACATAAATAGAAGGGGAAAATGATATAGCAAAATAGAAACTCTCTTTATTACAGAATGGGAACATAGTAGAACTAGACATACATTTCCTCTGATGGTATTTGTAAATGTGTACAATTTGACCACAGAAATAAGAAACATGAACTTGTCTGGTGAAAGTTGCATAAAGCCAAATGTCCTGAAAGTTATATGACTATTATTAACTGCACACAATGAATCTACAAATCTTCATGAATGCACATTATGATATTGCTGTCATGTATTTTATTTTTTTATGTTATAACCAGCATGGTTTATTGAGTAATGAAAGGATATACCTGGCAGAGTTGTCCATTTGAAGCTTCTCAGGTAAAGTCTACAAGGGTTTGTACTTTAAAGGCAACAAAGAAGTTTTAGCTTATCCAAAAAATGGGCAGTTATGGATGTATCTCTGCAGCACAAGCTGTATTAGTTATCAGTACTGTTTAATGACCTGGTTGTTATTTATAATGTCCCTCCTGGCATAGGGTCTCATCATTGAAGGGAGTGACTATCTCCTATGGTTTTTGCCTGACCAATAAGAAGCTCCCACAGGCTAGCATGTCCCAGCTCTCATGTTTAAAGTAATATTATCTGATGGGACCCAGGAGGTGTCCTTGTATGCTGCTAGAGTTTTCATAAGTTGGACAGTTTTATAAATATTATACATAAATGAAACACAAATAATTGCCTCCCAATCTACCAAATTGTGAGAATCTCCAAACTAAATGCCAGGTAGTATATTGAAGGGAGGCAGAAGATAGATTTGAGAGATTTGTGTGAACACCATCTGAAATCCATTAACATGACATGAATGTAGATACATAATATAAGACATTGAGGATGGCGTTGCTTTCCTCCCAAGTTCTATTAAAATCTATTTGCTCATTTTTAATTAAAAATGGAACATAAAACCAGTAATAGGAAGCACAAGAAAATCTGAATCTAATTTACTGAGTCAGTCCTGTCCTCGCACAGAGATGTGGATCCTCACCCAGCAGTTCTAGAGATACTGCTTTATTTTGGATCACAGCTTTGTATTTTATACTTGGGGGTTTCACTTTATTTACACAGTAGGAAACTCAGAGGAATATCAGACCTGCAAAATCTAGTCTATGCCACATTTTTCTCATTGTCAGAACTACAGTCTTAGGACAAGGTGTGAGCTGCTTTGAAAATGGAAGATAATTGTGTGTTTTGTGTCTTTGTATGCTACAAAGCAATTTTTTTGAACTAAACCTGAATTTTTTTGAACTAAACCTGAATGATTACTATAAACAGTGGTTAGATCTAGCATGTACTGGGTGAACTGAGAAAGTCATCAGGAATAAACAATGGCTAGTGGAAGATATATCAATTGTATATTAAAAATCCAGGTCACAGCAACACTAAGTGTCCCTATCACCAATGTCTGCATTCTTGATTATAAAGCAACTTGAGTCATAAGAGAAGAAAAGGGAACTTGTAACTCATGAGCTGTTTATGCCATTCATAATATGCAAATAAATTCAAAGGTCTTAAACATATAATGAAAATAAAACTTTGCTTCCGAGGAAAAGACATCAAAAAGTCTGATGAAAAGCAGAAGTGAATTACATCAAAAACCTAGACTAAAAATGAAACAATGGTTACCCACATGTATATCGCCATAATTAAAAACTGAAAAAACAAGGATTTTAAAACCAAGCTTTTTTAAAGGCCCTGTCAAACTGCCCAACGGATGCAAAATGTAAATAAAAAGGACACAACAGACGAGCAAAATATTCCATCTGTTGTTAACCGCTCTCAAAAGGGGCAAAAATTTGCATAACCGGAGCGGATAACACGGAAAGGAACGGACGCGGGGAGGACACAGG